>BLKR01001867.1:140000-241649 GCA_011170035.1 Teleogryllus occipitalis | reverse complement strand
TTTTTTTAATTTCATTTCTTCTCGTTGGACATACTTGTCTTTTGAGGAAGTTAAATTATCTATTTCATCGTTTTTTGACTTTTTGGGAAATGGCCATCCATAAGCAGTGGTTTTTATTACTCGGAAGAACGTAAACATTATGCTGAAGTAAATGAAGCGAGGTTGAAGACTGTTTCAGTTTGATCTATTGACAGTTATGGGGGATTACGGTGGTTTGAATCGGATTTTTAGATACCTGGGTTGAATACGTGGGTATGCAGCATTGCAGCCTAGGCTGAAGATTAGGGAGCAAGGGGAAGTGTGAAGGTTTTCGTAAACATTTTGGGCTATTTGTGTAATGTGATCTCTTAATGAAGGCCATTTCAATTCTCTGCGAATCTGGGTGTTTGGAATGAACCAAGGGGCATTTTAAGTTATTTTTAAAAATATATTTTGAATTGCTGTTAGCTTTTGGAGATTGCTAGTCGCAGCACATCCCCAAACTGGACATGCATAAGTCATGGTTGGTAGAATTACGGATTTAAATAGTAGCAATCGGCATTCGACTTTCAATGAAGAATGTGCATTGATTAGAGGGAAGAGTTTTGATATTTTTTCAGATACTTTGTTGGCTATTGCATTTATGTGTGGTTTCCAAGTTAATCTTTTCTCAAGCAACACTACTAAGTATTTTATCGGTGAGGAGATCCACGGAATATATTTATTGTGAAGATTTAATTCAGCAGGATTTTGGGGGCGGCGTAACGTGAAGATGTTTGCTTGTCATTTTAACCGGTTTATTTTAATTCTCCTTTTTCGAGTCCAGTTAACATACTCGTTTAGTGTGTTTTGAATATAGTCCTTGGCTACGGCATTGTCGCCGTGCATTTCGAAGAGGGCGACATCATCTGCGTATTTTAGCTATCTTGGAGTCACCTTCTGTGAGAATATCGTAGCTAAAAATGTTGAACAGAATGGGAGAAAGTGACGATCCTTGTGGCACTCCTGCATCAATCGTGCGCGGGTAAGAGGTTGAAGAGTGATTTTTTACAATAAACGATCTGTTAGTGAGACAACTTTCGATAATCTTTTGTAAATACTCCGGGACTCCTAGTTGTCGCATTTTATAAATTAGGCCCGAGTGCCAGACTCTGTCGTACGCCTGACTTATATCCAGAAATACTGATGATCTATGTTTCTTTACGTGAGAGCCTTGTGCTATCTCTTCGGTCAGTCGTATTAGTTGGTGCGTTGTTGAGTGACTGGTTCTCCACCCGAATTGAATCGACGGAATAGCGTTGGTGGAATTGAGGAATTTAATAAGTCTAGACAGTATTAGTCTTTCAAGAATTTTAGATATGGTTGGCAATAGACTAATAGGTCTGTAGCTATCAACATATCTCGAGTCTTTTCCAGCTTTACAGAAAGAAATTATTACAGCTTTTTTCCACGCTGCAGGAAAATAATGAAGCCTTAAAGGCACGTTGAATATTGCCGTCAAGACTGCAATGGATCGTCTGTTCAACAGTTTCATTCACACGGTATTTATGCCGTCGATTCCAGGTGCTTTCTTAATTTTCAGACGCTTGATTTCAAATGTTGTCTCAGATGGAGTAATGAATTTAATGGGTGGTGCGGCAGTTCAAAAAGTAGAGTTGACGAAATTTTCGATTTCGGAGTTCAATGGTGCGTTGGTCACGGGGTGCGGTTTGAAGGTAGATTCAAGGTGTTGCGCCATTACTGATGACTTATCCTCGTCTGAGTATACTCGATTCATTCCTATTCTCAGGGGTGGGATGTTTGATTTTTCTTTGTTTAGGCGCTTGACCGATGACCAGAGATGACTCCAATTTGGATAAATTTCGCCTATATACTTATTGAAACTTGAAAAATGTAGTTTAAAAAGTTTGGTTTTCACCAGCCTTGTTAACTTATTTACTTTCGTTTTGACGTCTGATCTTCGAGTAATTTGCCAGTAGCGTCTCATATTATTTTTTGATTTAATTAAATTTCGAATGTTAACGAAATTTATCGATTTGGTATTTGGCGTACGACGAGGTCGTGTCGACTGTTTGATGGCATTAATATTTGCTTTGGAGAATTTATCAACTTCATGGTCGATGTCGCGCGTATTACTGATACTTTTTGGATATGAGTAAAAGGATAACATTAGATTAGTATACTTATTCCAATTTACGATTCCTCTTACTACCCTGATCAAGATGGATTCTATTGATTTGTGCCGATAAAGATATTAGTATCGAGTAGTGGTCAGAGTCGAGTTCCGGTAAAACTTTTTGATGAATGGGAAAATTAACATTTTTGGTGAACAATTGTGACCATCCGTTTTCCCCGAAGCCTCGGAAAGCGGGTCACATTAATGTCCTGAACAAGAGACCAGCTGTTTGAACGCGCGCCAACGCGGAATGATATGAGAAGGTAACAATTACCTAAAGAGATCAATAGAGATCGCCACGTTAGATCGGGCGAGCCCTGTAGTTGACGGAGAAAAAGTCGTTCTTTCTCTAGACAACAGCGGACCAGTACGGACGTGCCGACCACAAGACGGGAACTTGTGCTGCAACGGACTACAGGAAGGCATTTTATGAAAAACTCTTCAAGAAGACTAGAAGAGGTAATTATCTCCTTACAATTGATATAAACGTATTCTCAAAGAAAGAGACGAAGTGAAACATTTTAATTTTGCAATTTGAGAAGTGATAAGAGAAGTAATGAATAGGCATGAACTAACCAATGAATTCGTTTCTTTTATTTTCAGTTTATTTCTTTCTCTCGTTAATTTCGTTTATCGTCGTAATAGTGGCTCTTGTAAATCTGTAGTGCTCAATTTAAAAGAATTCGTCGCCAATACAATTCTATCTGAGCATACGAAAAAAGTTTCAACTGAATACGAGACGGTGGGCACGTGCTGGTGAACAACGAGACTTCGACGGAAGAGCGAGCAGTTCTGTGGAGGGGACGGCGTCCTCAGACCGAGGTTGGTTACTTCAAGGCCGCGCCGCTGGGAGCTTCGCGTCGCACCCGAGAAGCGAAAACGTAAGGTCGTGCCTAGTGAACAGTTTCTAGATATTGGAAGGAAAGTTTAGGTTGCAGTCTTGGCGTAGAAAAGAGGGGGAGACGTATTTGTCATACTTAACGATAAGAAAAGTATAATTACAATTTCTTTCCACCCCTAGCACGCGAGTAAAGAATCAACCTTTTCTTTCAAAAGAAAATTGGAAATGTACAGTTATAACTGGTAAAACTAGAAAATGAAGGAGTAATCAGTTACAGATATTCTCAGAATTGTTTTGTTGAAAGAGAGAAAGTAATTTATTACGGACAAGATCAATTCAGAATTGTCAGACTTGATTTTTAAGTAGAATTTGCTAATGTAAAAAGTAAACATTTCTAAACCTTTCTCATGATTGAAGAAAAGTAGTAACTGAAATTGAATGTTCAGAGAGTAAGAAACCTTATATATAGTGACTAGTGTGTTTTGTTTTTTTTTTCCTTTCAGCATTTATGATCAGTGTGTATTTAAATTATCTTCTGATTGACGTAATGACTTAAAACACAAGGAGAATCACTTTTCACACACTCAAATATATTCTATAAAAGTTTTGCTGTTATTACAATTACACGAACCAATCAGAAGATAATTTAAATACACACTGATCATAAAATGCTGAAAGGAAAAAAAAACACAAAACACACTAGTCACTATATACAAGGTTTCTTACTCTCTCTGAACATTCAATTTCAGTTACTACTTTCTTCAATCATGAGAAAGGTTTAGAAATGTTTACTTTTTACAAATTAACAAATTCTACTTAAAAATCAAGTCTGAGAATTCTGAATTGATCTTGTTCGTAATAAATTACTCTCTCTCTCTTTCAACAAAACAATTCTGAGAATATCTGTAACTGATTACTCCTTCATTTTCTAATTTTACCAGTTATAACTGTACATTTCCAATTTTCTTTTGAAAGAAAAGGTTGATTCTTTACTCGCGTGCTAGGGGTGGAAAGAAATTGTAATTATACTTTTCTTATCGTTAAGTATGACAAATATGTCTCCCCCCTCTTTTCTACGCCAAGACTGCAACCTAAACTTTCCTTCCAATATCTAGAAACTGTTCGCTAGGCACGACCTTACGTTTTCGCTTCTCGGGTGCGACGCGAAGCTCCCAGCGGCGCGGCCTTGAAATAACCAACCTCGGTCTGAGGACGCCGTCCCCTTCACAGAACTGCTCGCTCTTCCGTCGAAGTCTCGTTGTTCACCAGCACGTGCCCACCGTCTCGTATTCAGTTGAAACTCTTTTCGTATGCTCAGATAGAATTGTATTGGCGCCAAATTCTTTTAAATTGAGCACTACAGATTTACAAGAGCCACTATTACGACGATAAACGAAATTAACGAGAGAAAAAAACAAACAAAATAAAAGAAACGAATTCATTGGTTAGTTCATGCCTATTCATTACTTCTCTTATCACTTCTCAAATTGCAAAATTAAAATGTTTCACTTCGTCTCTTTCTTTGAGAATACGTTTATATCAATTGTAAGGAGATAATTACCTCTTCTAGTCTTCTTGAAGAGTTTTTCATAGAATGCCTTCCTGTAGTTCGTTGCAGCACAAGTTCCCGTCTTGTGGTCGGCACGTCCGAACTGGTCCGCTGTTGTCTAGAGAAAGAACGACTTTTTCTCCGTCAACTACAGGGCTCGCCCGATCTAACGTGGCGATCTCTATTGATCTCTTTAGGTAATTGTTACCTTCTCATATCATTGCGCGTTGGCGCGCGTTCAAACAGCTGGTCTCTTGTTCAGGACATTAATGTGACCCGCTTTCCGAGGCTTCGGGGGAAACGGATGGTCACAATTGTTCACCAAAAATGTTAATTTTCCCATTCATCAAAAAGTTTTATTGGAACTTGCCTTTGCCCACTGCCCGATACTAATATCTTTATCGGCAAAAATCAATAGAATCCAGCTCGATCAGGTAGTACGAGGAATCGTAAATTGGAATAAGTATACTAATCTAATGTTATCCTTTTACTCATATCCAAAAAGTATCAGTAACGCGCGCGACATCGACGATGAAGTTGATAAATTCTCTAAAGCAACTATTAATGCCATCAAACAGTCGACACGACCTCGTCGTACGTCAAATGAACCGATCGCAGTTAACATTCGAAATTTAATTAAATCAAAAAATAATATGAGACGCTGCTGGGAAATTACTCGAAGGCCAGATGTCAAATCGAAAGGCTGGTGAAAACCAAACTTGATAAACTACGTTTTTCAACTTTTAATAAGTATATAGGCGAAATTCATCCAAATTTGAGTCACCTCTGGTCATCGGTAAAGCGCCTAACCAAAGCAAAATTAAACATCCCACCCCTGAAAATAGGAATGAACCGAGTATACTCAGACGAGGATAAGTCATCAGTAATGGCGGAACACCTTGAAACTACCTTCAAACCACACCCCGTAACCAACGCACCATTTAACTCCAAAATCGAAAATTGCGTCAACTCTACTTTTCCAACTGCCGCACTACCCATTAAATTCATTACTCCATCTGAGATAGTCTTTGAAATCAAGCGTCTGAAAATTAAGAAAGTACCTGGAATCGACGGCATAAATACCGTGTACATGAAAATGTTGAACCGGCGATCCATTGCAGCCTTCATGGCAATACTCATCGCGGCTTTATGACTTAACTATTTTCCTGCAGCGTGGAAAAAAGCTCTAGTAATTTCTTTCTGTAAAGCTGGAAAAATACCCGAGATATTTTGAAAGCTACAGACCTATTAGTCTCTTGCCAACCATATCTAAAAATTTTGAAAGACTAATACTGTCTAGACTTATTAAATTCCTCAATTCCACCAACGTTATTCCGTCGATTCAATTCGGGTTCAGGACCAATCACTCAACAACGCTCCAACTACTACGACTGACTAAAGAAATAGCAGAAGGCTATCACCTAAAGAAAAATACAGCATCAGTATTTCTGGATATAAGACAGGCGTACGGCAGTCTGGCACTCAGGCCTAATTGATAAAATGGTACGACTAGGTGTCCCGGAGTATTTACAAAAGGTTATCGAAAGTTTTCTCACTAACAGATCGTTTATTGTAAAAATCAACTCTTCAGCCTCTTACCCACGCACCATTGATGCAGGATTGTCACAAGGATCGGCTCTCTCTCCCATTCTTTTCAACATTTTCAGCTACGATATCCCCACTGAGGGTTACTTCAAGATGATGTCGCCCTCTTCACAATGCACAGCGACGCATTGCCATGGCCAAGGGCTATATTCAAAACACACTGAAGAGTATGTTAATTGGACTCAAAAATGGAGAATTAAAATAAACTTGTTAAAATCTCAAGCAAAAATCTTCACGTTACGCCGCCCCAAAAATCCTACTGAATTAAATCTTCACAATACATATATTCTGTGGACCTTCTCACCGATAAAATACTTAGAAGTGTTGCTTGACAAAAGATTAACTTGGAAACCACACATAAATGCAATAACCAATAAAGTATCTGCAAAAACATCAAAACTCTTCCCTCCAATCAATGCACATTCTTCATTGAAAGTCGAATGCCGATTGCTACTATTTAAATCCTTAATTCTACCAACCATGACTTATGCATGTCCAGTTTGGGGATGTGCTGCGACTAGCAATCTCCAAAAACAAACAACCATTCAGAATATATTTTTAAGAAGAACTTTAAACGCCCCTTGGTTCATTCCAAACACTCAGATTCGCAGAGAATTGAAAGTGCCTTCATTAAGCGACCACATAAAACAAATAGCTCAAACTTTTTACCAAAAGCTTCACACTTCCCCATGCTCCTTAATCTTTAGCCTAGGTCGCAATGCTGCATACGCACGTATTAAATCCAGGTATCCCAAAGATCGATTCAAATCATCGTAATCCCCCATAATTCAATAGATCAAACTGAGATAGTGTTCAAGCACAATGTTTACGTTCTTCTGAGTAATAGAAACCACTGCTTATGGATGACCATTCCCAAAAAGTCAAAAACTATGTAATGCATAATTCAACCTCCTCGAAAGACAAGAATGTCGAACGAGAAGAAATCAATAAAAAAAATCTGCAAGGAAAGCGGCGACTTTTCGGTAAAAAAAGACTCTTATTGCCGGGCCTTGGCAACAGAAAAAAAAATAAATCCAGTTGGCAAATTTGAAAAAAAAATCATCTAAGATGTGGTGTAGCCAGAATCCATGTTTTATGGGTCCATGATAAATCGATAGACGGCAAAAATCGATAAACGGCAAAACGTTTGTCCCTTTGTGAACAACGCTAGCAGCTAAATTGTTCATCCGATTTTCTTCTTCATCCCCTATCGATCTGGCTGACGTCGCGGATCCTTGAATTTAAAACCGATATTTTAATTTTGGGGGCTACTTTACATCAAGCCCATGGGGTATTTTTAAAATGTTTAAAAAAATGGCTCCACCGATTTTTACTAAACTTTGTTCTTGGATGGAGTGAAGGACATTTAAGAGAATCGTGCAGGTCTCATGTTCGTTGCAAACCCTGATTTTTCGAAAATTGCAAAAGTTCAAAATTTTTCCTACAACTAAAATATTAAAGATAGAGATTTTTCCCTAAATAGATGAATTTAGATGAATTCCCGGATTCTTTGTTAAAGACCTGTGCGTATGCTATTATACACCCGTTTACTCACAAATTTAATTCATCGTTATGCACCTGAGCGTTTCCAGATATTTTCAAAACAGCTAAAATGAAGCCGCTCTTCAAAAAAGGCAACAAAAATGAAATTCAAAATTATCGGCCCATTTCTCTTCTATCAATTTTTTTCAAAAATATTAGAGAGACTTTTTTACGTACATTTCTCAGTAAACATGACGCGCTTTCAGATTGCCAACATGGATTTAGAAAATCAAAATCAACGGAAACAGCTATATTTTCTTTTCTCAAAGATGTCGCCCCATCATTAGAATAAAACGAGGCACCTATTGGATTATTTCTAGATCTCTCAAAAGCTTTTGACGTCATTGATCATGACATTTTTCTTTCAAAATTACCTTCATATGGAATCCGTGGTATTGCTCTAGATTGGTTATGTTCGTACCTTAAACAACGATCTCAGTAAGTGGAAATACCTTACTGGAATGATGGAACATTACGTACGCACCTTTCCGACTCTTTGCCCATTGCACGTGGAGTTCCGCAAGGATCGATTTTAGGCCCTATTCTGTTCGTACTTTACGTAAACGATATGCCCTCGACGATTTGAAAAGGAAGAACGGTTCTCTTTGCGGATGATACGAACATTCTTTGCAATAAAGAAACCGTAAATAGTACAATATCAGATGTTTCAAATTGGTTCCGAAATAAAAAAATTAATAGTAAACGAAAAGAAAACGGTTTTAATGCAGTTTTCCATTTCAAATAAACAATTCTGTATTCCATTGAAAATGAACGGGGTACCATTGACTGATGTTAAGGCAACAAAATGTTTAGGTCTCTCAGTTCAGTCAAACCTTAAATGGAACTTCCATTTAAATGAATTGAACACAAAATTAAGCTCATTATGCTACGCGTTCAGAATTCTTGCAAATTCAGTCAGCCTTCATGCTGCTAGTTGTGTATATTTCGCGAATGTTCATTCCCGCCTGAGATATGGCATAATATTCTGGGGAAATACATCTTATAGCTCTCAGACTTTTAGATTACAAAAAAGAATTGTACGAATAATAACCAAATCCCACCCACGTGATTCATTTAAGACTTTCTTAATTAATCTAGGAATTTTATCATTACCTTGTCTGTTTATTTACGAATCAGTGGTTTTTGTCAAAAATGACTTGCTTAAGGGCAGCAATATATTTTCAGAAAATGCCGATGTCTATTACTATAACACTCGACGTAGAAATCATATTCATCAGGTGACAGTATCAACAGCTCATTTCAAAAACGTCACATACAATACATGTACATTATTTTACAACACTTTGCCAGATGACATTAAACGATTAAATTCGATAGAAAAGTTTAAATCCCCAGTGAAATCGTTTCTATTGCGTAACTGTTTCTATACAATTAGAGACTATACTGAGCATCACACGGAAAGTAACATTAAATTTAACAGTGATGTTTAATGTATTATTTATCATTGGACTGTATAATTCTAAACAATATACAAGTATTGTATCGCAGCCTCTGGGTCAATGACCCCCATCTCGATCAGGTTTTTCGTCCAGTTTCCCCGATCCATTGAGCAAATGCTGAGATAGCCCCTTGTGTTGCTTCTGGACATAAATGTAACTTCATTTTCTGTGCACGTCTTCTAGAATTCAGTGGGAAATACAATTATTCAAGTTATCGTTTCCATGTTGTCGCGGCAAGATGTATTATTCCGAAGGAAGACATGGATAAGAGCCCAAACTTTATTGCTTATTTATCCTTGAAAATAGATTTTATTACATGGGAGTTTTTTTCAAAATTCAAGTAGTATATGACTTAGTGTAGGGATCACAGAATTTTGAAAATGTGCACACAATTCACTTTTCCCCATAGCACGTCATACGCAGTTTTAACTGTTTTTTTGGCGTACAATAAATCAATAAAAATAAAATCTGTTTCTTAAAGATAGACTTTGAAATAAGGTCATATACAGTTTTTCGAAAATTTAAGTACTTTTCGCGTAATTTTGCATTAAAATATAGGCCTATTGTTATTAGGCTTTTATTTTTGTTTAAACAAACTTTCTAAATTTGTTGAAACCAATACTTTTCATTAAATTTCGACCACGAATGGCGTACAGAACGTTTCCGAGAGTGATGTTCGTTGAAAATTCTGATTTTTGAAATTTGCAAACATTCAACATTTTTTTCCTCCTACAAATAAAATAAGGAAATAAACCTTTTTCCTTAATGAAATGTAGCCATCAAACACGATATTCAAATAATGTCATTTTCAATGTTTGGAATATATGAGTATTTTTTGTGAAATTTTGTGCGAAACATAAGCCATTTTTTTCTTTAAACCATTTTTTCTTAGAAACAGAACTACAGATTTTCTTATTAAATCTGGGTAGCGTAAAGGACGCTTAAGAGAATGGCGCAGGTCTTGTGTTCAAAGAAATGCCTTATTTTTCGAAAATTGAAACACTCTAAATTGTTCATTGTATTCCTACTACTATAATGGTATAGTGACAATTGCTTACTTTCTCGTATCCGTACGTATAATTAGTATATGGTAATACATAGTATAGAGAAAGTTATGTAATGCTGCGGAAAACTGATTTCGATATTTCAATAGAAATACACGTTTTGGGAAAAACAGTTGGTTTAAAAGAATTTCAAAAAAACAAAATTACTTTGGGAAGCAAGCGATGTCTGCTGGCAAGAGAATGGGGCAACACCGTAAAAAAGAGAATGGTGGTGGATCATTGACCGTTGACATGATCGTTGTTCACAGTTTTTTTAAGGTAGAGAAAGTGCATTTTTTTGTGGCGTCTTCCTACAACCATAATATTGAAGGTAGAGACTATTTTCCTTGATGAAATCCATTCTATAAAGATGTATCTTTAAATAAGTTCATGTTCAATTTTCGAAAATATGAGCAGTTTCTGAGTAATTTTGCGTGAAATATAGGCATTTTTTCTAAAAACAAAAGGCCCCAAAAGTTTGGTGAAAAGGCAAACCATTGACGGTATGCGACTAGATAAATGCAAAATTGTCAGCAAATTGTACCAGTAACAGTGCGTTGCAAGAAAAGTGTCCTGTAAATTTTTATGCAATCGTTAGCAAACTGTTTTATAAACTAGTTGGTCCTTTAAAGAGTAGGTCGTTGCAAGAGTTATATTTAACGACCCGTTGATTAATCCTTCTTTGAAAAGAAATTCGTGAAATAGACTATAATTTTCAAGGTTCGTTGAAGTTCTTTGACGAAGTCCAAAGCCTCCGACTCCTTCCACACGAGTGTCTCTGACTACAAACTACCTGTTCGGGCCCACACGCGAAAGCAGAGGTATAAATAAAACACTTCCTACGCCCTAGGCGGCAACACCGGAAGCGCGGCATGGAAAGTTCCATAAGCCGAGCGGCACCACCGCGCCGCGCATGCGGTGCGGATAATTCCACGCCTCGGCCACCCGAACCTTCTAAAGCCTTCCAGAACATTTCAAAATTCCAACTGTTGCCAATTGGTCTGTTCAAATTCACCCCTCTTCGCCATACTGCAACCGCTGGAAAGGCAGTCGCTAATTGGCCAGTTCAAATCAGTTCAAATCCCCTCTTCGCGTACCCGCAACCGAAAAGAAATCAGTCGCTGTGAGGCAGCCTCGCGAGAAGCGTGTCTCGGGCTCCGTGTTTAAAGATCACGTAAATTCTTATACAGAAAGTAACATTCTGTACTTATGTGGTGGCAAAGTGAAAGCCACATTGTTTCAATTTGTTGTAGTTCAGCATTGTGTATAAATTGAACTAATCAATGTATTTCACACGAAGTTGCAAGTAATTTGCCAGGCGAGCATATGTGCTCGCACTTCGTGATCCAAGATGGAAGGTTCCTGGATTTTCACATTGAAAACAGTAACTTAGTGTATTTTAATTGTGAAGAACAATTGTGACAACTCAAAGGTTATTAAACATCATTCTGCAAGGTGAGAATGGTGTTTCCATGATAACCCACATCATTATAAAATTCCTAACGAGCGTCGAAAGGGACTGAGTGAATTGCCTGCCAACGTTCAACAACCAATATAATACAGTCCACTGTAAGCACAGGCAACCGCCCCGTCCACTACCTTCAAACGCTCTCGTTCGTGGTGGGGCGAGTGTCTTCTGTCTCGTGTACTGCGTAGGTTGGTGACGATTTCGTAATTGCGGGGAAAAATAGAGGGAGACATTTTTCGAAGAAAATAAAACAATTATTTCTTTTGGATACTATTAGCAAGCATTCAAATACAATTAAAAATAAAGATACTAACTAGAAAAAAATGAATGCTGGGAAAAAGTTTCCTACAGCTTTAATACTCAAGTAAAAAGCGCAAGGTAGAGCAATTGAGAAGTATTATTCTTACGTCTGCTGTTCAGTTTACTGGTTTACAGTACTTTACAGTTTACTGGTCCGATTTTCAGTCTGTACTCTTAAAGAGTCTTTTAACGAATTTATTTATTTAACGTCAAAAAACAGTTCAAACTGCGTACGACGTGCTATGGGGAAAAGTGAATTGTGTGCACATTTTCAAAATTCTGTGATCCCTACACTAAGTCATATACTACTTAAATTTAAAAAAAAACCCTCCCATGTAATAAAATCTATTTTCAAGGATAAATAAGCAATAAATTTTGGCTCTTATCCATGTTGTCCTTCGGAATAATACTTCCTGCCGCGACAACATGGAAACGATAATTTGAATAATTGTATTTTCCACTGAATTCTAGAAGACGTGCACAGAAAATGAAGGTACATTTATGTCCAGAGGCAAAACAAGGGGCCATCTCAGCATTTGCTCAATGGAGCAGGGAAAGTGGACGAAAAACCTGATCGAGATGGGGGTCATTGACCCGGAGGCTGTAGTACAATACATGTTACAGGTTGTTTATATACATTTATACAGTCCAAATGGTAAATAATGCATTATGTGTCATTGTTAAAATTAATGTTACTTTCGGTAAACTTAACGTTCTTGCAACGCTTCCTTCCGTTAAGATAACACTAACAGGACCATTAGCGTTTAACGAATCGTTAAATAGGTTCATGCAACCCGGGCTAAGAAAAATTAAAAAGTTTTCAACTCTATTATGAATAAGTTAAAGACTAGCGACCAGCAAAGACCTCGGGTTTTTCTTGACACTATGTGTTAAAAATGAATGGTTTATAAAAGCACTTGAATGGGAGTGGTATAAAAAAATTCAGATCAACTCCGTATAGAAATATCCATTGAACTAGTGGTGCTCCAACAGCACATACTTTCTCGCATTATTGGAAACAGTTATTTCTTTGCGCTCGGAATTGCTTCACGCCGGTACGCCTGCCCCATTGTTGGACGAATCTGCGTTAATTGAGGCAGAATGCGCTCGGCGCAGATGCGGAGGGTCTTCAAACTGAAAAGTTTCTAGGTAATGCTGCGGAAAATTCTTTGCGAATGCATCCCGTGATTTGGGATTCAGAGCAGTTGGAAAGGAGAGCAAGTGGAAAAAGGTTCATCGGGATGTAAAAACGTTAATTTAATGAGTCGTGAAATGCAGTTACGTTACATATTCTTTGAAGTTTTTCCCAAAGTCTTGGTTGAGTCGAATGTGTGCGCTTGAAAAAGAAATGAGTGTTCAAAAATATTTTACTTCTGCACATGCTGACTCTATTTCTCACTCGTGTCCTCAAGCGGTGATTTCTATAAACAGTTAAGTTTTTAATCATGGCAATTTGGTAATATATTTTATTTTGGTTCCCATTTTTCTTCATAATTTAGAAATAATAACAAATTTTCTAACTTTTTTGTTCTTTATTCGTAGCTTACCACAAAATTCACGCTGAATTACAATTATCTTTTTAAAATGCGCGAAAAATAATCAATTTAAAAAAATACCTTTCTTTAAATTAAATTATCTTTTTAATTATATATTTTTATTATTTACTTTATTAAACTTGCTTTATTTTCCTACTTTAAGTTTTTATTTACTTTATGTAATTATTAAACTTTATTAAATTATCTTTCTTTTTTCTATATTTATAATTTTTTAAATATGTGAATAACAAAAATTACAAATAAAAATATTAGTCTGCAAAGTCTAATCCTTTCAGGTTTATGTTGGTAATGGAAGTAGATATTACTATGATTTTACTGTCTTATTTATCTGCAAAGCATCTACGGTCTTCTACGGCGACTCTGCCCCCACTCCATGCAACGAAAGGGGCTCCCTGAGGGCTCGCCGCGTGGGGTGGGGGGGAAGAGCCGCCGCGCGGGTGCCTTGACGTGATTTACGGCTGCAGCTACCCAGACCTCAAATCTGGATGGTTTAGGCGCTACAATTGTTCACAGACTGATAGCTGTTAGGTTGATTGATTGATACTGATTCTGGAGCGTCAACTGCTAAGGTCATTAGTCCCGTAAGTGTAGTACATGCCTTTGTTCGTGCTGTAGCTGTGATCTCCTCCCCATGGATGGGTAAATCCGGTGCCGACCTATCGTTCCCCCACCGAGTACCTCCCACCAGAGAGGCATCGCCCCAGCCGAGACAAGCTCTAAGCTCCTGAACGGTCTCTCGACATGTATGGTAATGTGGTGAGTGTAAGTCAAGGGTAGAATACGGCAAGGATTGGGAAGAAAAGGTATCCGCTGGTGTTGATCAGAAACACTACGAAAAGCTACCGAACAACACAGGGGGGCCGGGAGCGGTAGCTCAGTGGATCAACTGATGCCAATGCAGCGCCTCTGACCGGGAGGTCCTAGGTTCGAGTCCTGACGGCGGCAGGATTTTCGACACTAGCTCTTCATTCAGTCGCTGTCTGGAGAAGAATTCTAGCGGCCGGCTGCTCTGATCGGTAGTTTTCCATGGTTTCTCCGATCAACATCAGGCGAATGCCGGAGCAGAACCCTACGAAATGGGCCACGGACCGCGTGCGATCTGTCCTTTCCCTTCCTTGTTCTATCCTCTCCTCTTACACACTCACTTACACTAACATGCACTACACTAGCACATATTCCGGGAGACCGGTCGGGAGTTTAGAGCTTGTCCCGGCTGGGGCGGTGCCCAGCTGGTGGGAGAGTCCTGGTTAGGGGAAAACCCCACTAGCCGACGGTAGGTCGGTGCCGGATCTCGCCATCCAGCGAGGGAAAATCGCCGCCATCTCCCGAGGAAAAAAACATGCACTACACTAACGGGACTAATGACCGAAGAAGTTGACGTGCCCGGAAACACGAAAAAATCAATAAATCAATCAAACGCAGTCGGCCCCTAAAATTCTCTTCCACACAGCGACAGAACTCGACCCAGCTATCTGGCTAGTGTCGAAATTGTTGCCATCGTCAGGACACGATCCTAGGACCTCCAGTTCAGTGGCACTACAATGACAATTGATACCCTGAACATCTCTCCCGGCCAGCCGTGGAGGATATGTAAATCAGTCCCATTGTTATTGAATATAAATTTTATTTAAATTTCATGTCGTTCATTACTTTATTTTCATCGGTTCTTACAGATGCTATGAATGGCAATTGTCTTGACGTGACACACGTATCACAAATCTAATAACAGAGTTGGAAAAAAAATTAAAACTCTCAAATAGAAAAGCACGTACAGATACGTCCGGTTTACTTACATGTATTGACTGTATTTGTGAGCAGAAGTGCTTCAAAAGATTTTCAATAAAGTGCCTCGAATCCTCAATACACATTCATCAAATTAAATTTCCCTCCTAGGATTCGAATCCGGTTACATTAGACACAAAGCACTCAATCCGTGTGCCTTAACTAATTGAGCCCTCCGGGTCTGTTACGGCCTGTATGCTTCTATTAACATGGAAGAGATAATTGTACCAGTTCTAGCATTACGGAACCGAGAAATTGAGAATAAAAAGGTATTTCGGGCGACAGAAGGTAGCTGTGAAGAGCATTAGGTCTACTCGAAAAAGCTTGTCCAGAATAAAGAGATTAGAATACTAACTAGTGAGAAAAAGTCTATGCCATTCTATGTCATCGCTAGTTTATTAAATTATCATACGTTGTTACACAAGAAGTGTGTTACTTCGTTGTTACACACGAAGCTTTAGTGAAAAAAATGGTGCGAGTTTTGAAAAAATATTTTTTTTAGAAATTGCATAAATTTCTGACATTAATTAAGCGAAATCAGCTCGTTTATTTTCTTCAAAAAACGTACATGAACTTTTTTAAAGAGCTGATTTTTACAACAGACGTTGTTTAAAGCGAACAATTGCTATCTCCAATTTTGTAGTTTTCAAATGTTCACTTTTTAGCATTTTTGAAAGAGAGGAGCAATAGCTGAAAACGGGACTAGCACTATATTTTTTACAATCCCTTATTACATATCTGGAGAAAATTTAAAGAAATGATTTGGAGCGGGTTTTGAGAATTGTTTTTTGAAACTGAATAAATTTGAGACGCTAATTAAGCAAAAACAGCTCGTTTACTCAAAAAATTGTACAAGACCTCTTTTTAAACATCTGATTTTTACAACAGACTTTGATTAAAGAAAAAATCAAATAAAGCAGCTATCTCTAATTTTGTAGTTTTCAAATGTTCCCTTTTTGGGATGTTCAAAAAACGGAATACCAAAAAATGGGACTAGCATCATATTTTTTACCGTTTCTTATGACATATCAGGAGAAAATTTATAGAGTTTTGGGACCTTTTGGTTTTAGAAAAAATGCCTGTATTTCACGCAAAATTATACAGAAACTGCTCATATTTTTGAAAAATTGAACATGAACTTATTTAAAAATACATCTTTATAGAATGGGTTTCATAAAGGAAAATAATCTCTATCTTCAATATTATATGGTTGTAGGAAGACGCCCCCAAAAAATGCACTTTCTCTACCTTAAAAAACTGTAAACAACGGTCATGTCAACGGTCAATGATCCACCACCATTCTCGTAAGCGTTCTGTTTTTGAGGCTTCAAGTGAAGTTTCCTCAAAAATCACAATATACATTTGAAACTCACAAAGACTCGAGATCAATTTCAATTCAATTTTATTAGTAATTTGCTTGCAGGATTAACCTATTACAAATTGCCTAGTATGTTCACAGCGCAAATAACTTCTTATTTACACTTACAAATAATTTTTGATACAACAGGTAGTTAGCATAAGATACAATGTAAATAACACAATAAATACAAATAATACAGTAACAACAATAAAATAACATAAGGTACAAAATAACTGAGAAAAAAGAACATACAAATATATACAAAACAAGCTGTATCAAATAAGGCTTGACGCATTACATCGTTTCTGCTGCATCACAGAATTTTGAGCAGACATGTGCACACAATTGACATTTCCCCATGGCATGTCATACGCAGTTTTAACTGTTTTTTGACGTAAAAAGTAAATAAATACAGATATAAGATTAGTGCTCGTGGGATTTAGCTTGAACTATTCATTTATAATGAATGGCCCGTAATTGAATGTCATTTATAATGAATGCCAGAATTGATGAAATAAAGTAATACAGAGTTTTAGATCTTCTAGAGTTTAGATTAACCAAACAATTGGGAAATGATAATGAATCATTGTGATATGGTCCTCTAAGCTCTTTATACATTAGGTACTCACATAAAATATGATCGATATTTTTTTCAGTATTTATATTACATGTCGAGCAGATTGAATTTGAGTGCATATTGTGACATACCGATATGTCACATGAAAATAAACTAACATTTATTTGTAGACTATATGGTGGAATATGCATTAGGAAAGATCACGAGAGCATGGGCTTAGCAACGACCGTGAATAAACAATGTAGTTTTTGTTTTTTGTAAATGCATTAGGATGTGGCTGCATGCCGAAAGTAGAAAATTTGGGATTGGGCGAGGAAGTTTAGACGATCGAAAGGTCAGCTACACTAAAATGTAACGAACGTATGGATTGGCTGGGTGAGAGAAGGACGGTCAAATGTTATGAAAAAAAAAGAAGATACGTCTTCGAGGGGGAATCAAGCAGGAAGATTCATTCTGACCGGCATCGCGTGTCTGAACTGATCGTAGGTTCGTGAGAGGGAGCGAGTGTAGTGCAGATAGTCAGAGTCGGGTTATCAGATCGTGAAAGTTTAAGGACAGTAAATGATATTGCAGATATTGCATGTGGAAGTAATATTGATGCATAAATTGGGACTTTGTCGGGAGTGGTAATCGAGTTACAGATTTCGGGACTATGTCATAGGACGTAATCGGAACTGATAATTTTGATAGTTTGAGACCAGCTTGGATAGGGGCAGAAGAGGATTTCTTGGGACCTTGGACTACGGCAAGCTCGCAAGATATTTCGACTGAGAAGTTTACGAGGGACATCAACGAAGAATAGATAAGTTAACCGCGGTATAAAACTGTAAATTCAAAGATATCTTGATCAAAGGCCTAACATCAAATCATTTATTAAATTCACTAAATTGTTTGCTAAAAAGGTAACAATAAACTTTGTTCAATTTTGTTCTTTAGGAAAGAAAGTGATCTTTCATTTAGTCAATCCAAACAGTAATGGACTAGGAATAGAATCATTCTATTTCAGATTCCCAGCTGCGCTGTATAGTCAGCGGATCCTATAATCCATTATAAAGGTAATAAGGATTATAATATATCGTGACCCATTGACCCAGCAAGCCGGACGCTAAGATCTTTGCAAGATATTAATGTGGAGAAAATTTTGTATATCTCAATATTGTGCTACATATTTCTACTGTTGATGTTGATTTCTTTGTCACTGGACATCCAGATTTGAGCAACTACTCTAGTAATGAAAGTGGGGAGAGCCAAAGTTAGATATTTCTCTGTTTCAGTAGACTCCAGAACCCTAATTTCTCTATATATTGTACTGTATTATGAATTCATGATGCTATGTGTATCGTCCATAAAAATTTTACTTACTATGTTGCAACAGTCGAGGGAATGGTATCTCTGATTGCAATCGGATTTTGTTGCGTAATTAAGTTATGAAAGCCAAAATCACGCATCAACCCGTCCAGAACGGACACTCAGTTGTATTTACTAGAATTAGGCTATGCATTTCTTGATTGTAAATGTTTGTTAAAAATTATACGTGGGTGTTGACAAGGCGCTATAGATGGCAATTTTGTCATGTAAGTCAAGTGATCTTTTAATTACTTCTGATTCTATTTTAGTTAAGCCAGTTTCTTTTCTATTCATGTACCCAGAGTTGCCCCAAAAGATGTTTGTAGGAGTTTGTTTGTATCTTATACAGTTTATTGGTGTATCTTAGACCCCAGATATCTGCAGAGTATGGCACAGTAGTTGCTACCATGTAATCGAAGAGTTTTCTATCAGTCTGCCAGCTATCATTTTCCCCTGATATTAAGATTTTCCAGAGTGAACCCAATACCGTTTCCTCTGGTCATGGCATTGGAAGCTGTATAGTTGAATAACCCTCACGGTATGAATTGGATACTTAAATACGTGTACTGCTTGACCATTTCTATAATTTCACCTCTATACTTCAGTGACCTCTCTGACCTCATTCTGCGTGACTTTCTGAATTTCATTATTATTATTATTATTATTATTATTATTATTATTATTATTATTATTATTATTATTATTATTTTAGTTTAACTTCGAGGTATTTTTTTGACAATACTTGGATAGCGTGTCTATTTTGTGTTGAAGATACATCGCATCGGTTGCCAGGATAATCAAATCATTAGTACAAAGAAGAATGTCAGCTTTCAATTCTATATCGGTGAAACCTTCATCCACGAAGAAACTGGTATTGTCAGGAAGGAAAAGAGCAAATAATGTAGGGCTCAACGAATCACCGTGTGTTACTTCTATCGAATTGACAGTAGAATGGGTGTTGATTCTTACGTTCATTGATGCTCTTCCATAAAGATTCTGAAGAGTCTTTATACTAAATCTCAGAATATATAATCATAAAACTTCTGAATAGTCCTTGCTGGAAAACATGCAGCCGATAACATGCTTGCACAATACATTACCTTCAGTCCTACGCAGTCTCCTTCGTAAAATCCACCCCTTTCACCTTTCTTAGGTTCTCCACCCCCACCCTTATTTTGAAACCTCTTACCCCCTCTTCTGAACCTACTCCCGTTTCTCTCATTCCCACTACCAACTCATCTACACATGATGCCCCAATTTCCTCACAACCTGTCACTGCTAGGACACATTACAATCTTCGACCATGCACTTGAGGTAAAAATTGGAGTAAATATATAGTAACTACAATCAGATGCAGCAGAAAAGCATTCATGTAGGTACTAGCAAAAGATAAACGTACTGCACCATAAAGTTCAGTCCCTTTCAAATAAAACTGAGTTTATCGAAGTAGCTTGACAGAGCGATATAAATCAAATGGATGTTCTTTGCTTTACAGAACATTGGTTATCTCCTAATGAACTCACCTTTTTTCAAATTCCAAACTTTTACCTCGCAGGCTTTTATTGTAAAGAGAGAGAATCGCATAAAGATCCTACATACGCGGGTTCTTGCATTTCCGTTAGAAATAATATCCATTCTATCTCCTTAACGGAATTAAATATGAATTCCATTGAAAATGTTTTCGAAATTACTGTTGTACATCTTCCGTCGCTAAAAATTATATTTCTTTGCATCTAAAGGCCTCCAACAAAGAGAGCTGCAGATTATATTTTATTCTTAGAAAAACTGGAGATAACAATAAAGTCAGCAATCGCTCTTTTGAATCTATTGTTGTATGCAAAGATTTTAACATTGATTTCCTGGTCGAATCTTGCCAGAAAAAACAGTTTCTCAATTTAAATAATTCTTTCAGTTTAGATGTTTCAATAAATGTACCTACACGGATCACACTATATCCAATGAAGGAAATCTATCAAATTATAATTAATAAAACTACTACTCGATATGAAGTTGAAACAAAAGATTTAGAATACAGCGACCACGATGTACAAAAGAAATACGAACACTGACACAATAAATAATTCACGTATGAGTAGATTATTTACTGAAAGTAAAATAAAATTATTCAATGATTACTTGATGCAGGAGTGATGTGACACGGTTGCAGGAGTGGTTGGTTACCATTGATACAAATGATAAATATAATTCCTTTTATTAACGCTTTCATTTCATTTTAACATTTGCTTTCCTCTTCAAAAAAGAAAATTAAATATTTCACGGAAAAGTAATTCTTGGATAACTCAAGGAATTAGAACATTATGTAAAAGCAAACGAATTCTTTCTTTCATTTCTAAACATCATAACGTATCACAAGATTTCCTCGTCTACTTCAAAAATACAAATCGTTGTTAAGAAAAGTCACAAGGCAGGCTAAAATCATGAAACACGATCAGGATATTTTGAGCTCAAATAACAGAACAAAAGCAATGTGGAATATAATAAAAAATACAACCAAATCAACAAGATGCCTTGTAGAGAATGTTTTAAAATATAGCGATAGAAATGTGAACGATCCGGCAACAATGGCTAATATCTTTAACCAATACTTTTCGAGAATTGCTGCCGATCTCACTTAGAGTCTTCAGCCACAAAATTCGGACATTTCTCCAAAACTTTTAGACACGATGTTCGTTTCGGAAACTTCTTCTTATGAAATTCTCAAAATAATCGGTAAACTATAAAATAAATATTCGGCTGGTTTAGATGAATTTCCGGATATTTTGTTAAAGACAAGTGCGCCAGTCATTATACCCCCTTTAACTCAAATATTTAATGCATCCTTATGCACAGGAACGTTTCCAGTTATTTTCAAAACAACTAAGACTAAGCCGCTCTTCAAAAAAGGCAACAAAAATGAAATTCAAAATTATCGGCCTATTTCTCTTCTCTCAATTTTTTAAAAATATTAGAGAGACTTCTTACGTACGAATGGAAACTTTTCTCAGGAAACACGACGCGCTTTCAGATTGCCAACATGGATTTAGAAAATCAAAATTTACGAAAACAGACATATTTTATTTTCTTACAGATGTCACCTCATCATTGGATCAAAATGAAGCACCTATTGGATTATTTTTAGATATTTCAAAACCTTCTGACGTCATTGATCATTTTACTTTCAAAATTACCTTCATATGGAATCCGTGGCATTTCCCTAGATTGGTTATGTTTGTATCTTAAACAACGATCTCAGAGAGTAGAAATACCTTACTGGAATAATGGAACTTTATGTACATACCTTACCGGATCTTTGCCAATTGCACGTGGAGTTCCTCAGGGGTCGATTTTAGGTCATATTCTCTTTCTTACGTATAGACGTAAACGATATGCCCTCGACTATTCGAAACGGAAGAACAGTTCTCTTTGCGGATGATACAAACATTCTTTGCAATTAAGAAACTGTAAATAGTACAATATCAGATGTTTCAAATTGGTTCCGTAACAACAAATTAATAGTAAATGAAAAGAAAACAGTTTAAATGCTATTTCCCATTTCAAATAAACAATTCTGTACTCAATTGAAAATGAACGGTGTACCATTGATTGATTTAATTTAATGTGCCTTATTTTACGTGGCGAGACACAGGCCATGAGGTCTGCTCTTCCGTCTGACCACGCAAATTTCGCTTCGCTCCTTTCACCAACCGTGGGAGAAAGAAGGTATTACTTGGGCGACGAAACAGGTGATTTGAATTTAGCCCAGAGGCATCATTTAGGCTTGAGGATCTTTTACATGCAGTAAATCTACTGACATGGGACAGCCGGTTTTCCTTCCCCTCCAAAGGAAGGCGTACGAAGGATTTTTTCGCCCTTAAAAATCCACGGCTTCGAACCCGCAAACTTGGGTGTAACAGTCCGACACGCTAACCGTTACACCATCGCCGCCGCCAGATGTGATGTTAAAGCAACACCATTTTTAGGCCTCTCAATCCAGTCATATCTCAAATGGAACGTCCATTTAAATGAATTGAACACGAAATTAAGTTAATTATGCTACGCGTTCAGAATTCTTTCAAATTCAGTCAGCCTTCACACTGTAGTGTATATTTTGCGAATATTCATTCCCACCTGAGATATGGCATAATATTCTGGGGAAATACATCTTATAGCTCTCAGACTTTGAGATTACAAAAAAGAATTGTACGAATAATCAAATCCCACCAAACCAAATCCCACTCACGTGATTTTTGTAAGTCTCTCTTTATTAATCTAGGAATTTTACCATTACCTTGTTTGTTGATTTACGAATCAGTGTTTTTTTATAAAAAATGACTTGAATAAAGGCGTAAATATATTATATACTTGCGTAAATATATTTTCAGAAAACGCCGATGTCTATAACTATAACACTCGACGTAGTGCTCATATCCATCAGGTGACAGTAAAACAGCTCACTACAAAAAATTCACATATAGTACATGAACATGAATTTACAACACTCTGCCAGATTACGATTAAACTCAACAGAAAAGTTTAAATCCCAAGTAAACTTGAATGTAGTAAAGATGTATTGGGTGAGAGAGTCGAAAAAGGGATCTATGATGCAAAAGTAATATAGTAGGCAATGCAAGGAACAGAACACATGCGTTGGTCGAGGCGATGTCTCTCCCTCGCCCGCCCAAGCCTCGAAATGAAAAGACCATGGATATAATCTTATTTCCACCACGGAAAAGACCCGGCCAGGGCAGCGAAAGTGCGCTTGTTTTCTGATGTTCCTTCCCCTCCCCGGAGAATAATAGAACTGAAAAATACACTTAGATTCCGCATGAAAGGGGTACAGTTCAACCACGATTCTATTTAAACTAAAGGGGCTAATAGATAGATAGAAATTTATTATTCTGCAGGTAGGTGGCAGAACACTACAATTTACATATTACAAATATTAACTTTAAATAACTTAACAATGTAATTTTACATTATTTAAAGACATAATAACAATAATACTAATAATAATAATAATAATAATAATAATAATAATAATAATAATAATAATAATAATAATAATAATAATAATAAAATGCTAAAAATAATAGCATTAACTATATTTTATGGCTGACCTGCACAGTTATTTTAAACTATTAAATACAAGACTACAGGACTTTTTAATTACACTTCACTTCACTATCACTTCACTTCACTTCAAAACATTTGAAATTCACTTCTTTTTCTACTTCTATACTGCACTACACTGCACAACACGTCATCACACTTCAATACAATACTACTTTGAATATAATTATATATTTAATACAGGAACGCATTTAATAGTAATTAACACAATAATAATCGCAATAAAAATAACAATAATAATCAAATAATAACTGATATAATAATCATACTTACTAAATTAATAAAGTTTACAAATACCATTAGTTAATTTATTTTTAAATCTTTTAACACCTTGGGGAAAGGGTTCCACGGCTGTCGCAGGTAAATTATTCCAGTCCGTTATTGTTCTATTTGTAAATGAAAATTTTCCAACGTCTGTTCTCTGCGGCCTAAACTGAATTTTCTGTTTGTGATCCCCCCTCATAAAGTACGAAGTTCTACCCAGTCGGATGTAGATATCTTTCCAAGCTGGATAACCGGCATACGCTTTGTACAGGGCACAGAGTCTTGCCTTAACTCTCCTAATTTCTAGAGACTCCCATTCTACATTCTTCCTTTTCCTTCGGAAAGTAAATGTATATGCTCTTTTCTGTACTCTATTCAAATGTTCCTTTTGGGAATTTCTGTAAGGGTCCCAACAAACAGCCCCGTATTCCATTAATGGACGAACTAGAGATAAATAAGCTAATTCTCTCGCTTTCGCAGTACTCTTTTTTTAGTATTCCTATAGTAAAATGCAAGGACCTCCAGGCTTTCCCTGCGACACAGTTTACCTAATTTTCCCAACTCAATTTGCTATCAACAAATATCCCCAGGTACTTACAAGACAAGACTCGTGAAATATTTTCGTTGCCTAAACGGTATTGAGTTTCATTATATTTCCGGCTCCTACCAAACGTGATGGTTTTGTTTTTCGAACTATTCAGCCAGCCGTACGTGTTGCCTTATTTAAGCATTTCTTATTGGTGTTACAAGTACTGATTGTTGACGGGTATAGGATGGGTTATACGTAGTACTTGCTATTAATAGAATATTCATTATTTATTTTTGAACCAAAAACAGATCTGTATATTTACCTACACAACCAGACACCGTAAAAACGGAAATAATTGCATTAAAATTACGCATTTAGTGATAATTAAATTTTACAATAAGCCTCAAAAGCCTTTAAATTCTGCAGTCTGACTGTTATTACGGTAGATATACATACATCAATATGCCTGCATTGTTGTTGAATGAAAGTGATATATATATATATATATATATATATATATATATATATATATATATATATATATATATTGCAATGAGGCCATTGCTGGTCGCCGGACCCAAACTCACCCGTCGGTCACGCCAATTAGGACAGTCCCTGATTTGACACGGCTCAGCGCAAGACGCGCGAACACGTTCCTGTCGTTCTAATCAAAGATTTACGACTAGGGTGGGATTGTCTCCCGGGGACAACCCTTCAGGCAAAGAGCGGGCGGCTGCCCGCCCACGTTTACACTAGGCACCAGAACAAGTGAATTATAGAGATCCCGGCTACTGTTTAAGTAATCCCATAGGACTCGTATAATCATCACGGAGACAGCAGAAAGGACTGCTTTGTTCATTTCTGGTGTACTGGCCAAAACACACGCACAACAAAGACCAATCAGGCGCCCAGAAAATGACGTTAGAAAATGCCCTATCGGCTTCCGACTCGCGTCGAATATTTTAGAAACTAAGAACTCGACCTATAACATTTAAAATTCCGATCACGTGAAGGAGCGATGTGCGAAATTAGAAAAGAGAGTGGGGATGCGACGCAGGAAGCTCGAGAGAGGAGGATTTTTGGCAGAAGACAGATAGAAGGCGAGAGAACGGCATAGAAAAGAGACTGCTGTGTTGAGGAGAGGTAGTTGGAGCCAGCGATTAGTGTCGGCCGACCAACGGAGTGCAGGCCGCCCCGTTTGAAAGCACAAAACTGGAATTTATTCCATTTCAACGGGCCGGCGTTGATCCGTAAGGATCGATTGTGCAGCCGAGTTATCGAGGCTGACCTGGTACGGAGTGGGGTGGCGTTTGACGGCCTCCTCCAATACCCACCGATCGGAGCTTTTTTTCATCCATTTCCTGACTACGGGCGGCGGATCTGCGAAGGATTGGAATGGGAAGGAACGCTAGCACCGCACGTATTGCTGCTTCCGGATGGCTGCGCCTTGCTAAAACGCGGTTCGCGGCAGCGTTTGTTTTGAGGACGACCACAGATGTGCAATCATCGAAAGAGGTAGAATCAACGACTATCATTTTGTACTAATTCTAAAGACATTCAAAAAAGAGTCATCTAATGTAAAAAATAATATAGAGTTTAATTTAAGAGACTTTCCGACCAAATTGTATTAGAAAAAAGCAATAAACGTGTTCTCGCCATTCAGGCGATTGACACTTAAAATGGAACATAACTTTGTAATTATTGTAAAGTAGTAATAGTAGCAAACCCAGTGCATGCCCTCATTAAAGAGTGCTCACCCCTGAGGTTCTCAAATGCCGGTGCCAGGTAAGTGCCCGTTTGGCGCCCTTCATTTATAAATTTAACGCGCACACCTATCAGCTGATTACCGACACACTTCTGTGTGACGGTGTTTTCCCCCCTTTTTGTGAGGTATCCAGACCGCGTGCTACGCGCATTGCTCACATGCGTGGGTTGCCGTATGCGGCAGGTCGGGTTCATCACAATCACATTACTTTTTCTTCGATGCTTCCACTCGCGCTGGGCTCCGGACGGCGACTGCCGGAGCCCCCAACCGATCACGAGGTCGCCGTTGCGTAGGGACGCGCAACGGCGGCCTCTGACTGGTCAGGGGCCCGCAGATCCGCCGGAGGCCCAACGAGATGGGGCATCTGCTTTATTCAAGTCTGATCTTACAAAGATTGCCTTAAAATTAACAAAGTTGAAAACCAAATGAGCAAGTATACATAAGAAAGGGTCCCAAACATGGGTAACCCTACGATTTAAGTTACATAGCACAGCAAAATTATCAACATACAAAGTTACAGAAAATTCAGCATGATCCAAAAGTGCACCAAGTGCGGCGAAGGTCTCAGCATGGTAGATGTCGTATTCTGGAGGGGCGCTCCATACCCGGGTTCGAAAAGGAGAAACCCAAGCGCACTGCCGGGGAGTGGCGTCGGAATGGACGGTGATATGTTCTCGCTTCGCCGGAACGGCGGAGCGGGTGAGGTGGTGGAGGCGATCAATCCATGGTCCCGCCAGGTCCGGCCAGGTGCGGATGAGGCGGGCCAGGGGGTAGGTGGCCGTAGACGCCACCGAAAGCCATCCAATCATGCCGGCAAAAGAGCGCCGGAAACGCGCGTCACGGAGCCAAGGCCGGGGCACGTTGCGCACGGCGCGTAGGTAGGCAGGATCCACCGTGATGCTCTTGTTAAGGAGGTCCAGATGCACACCAAGATATTTAAGTGTCTTGGTGGGCTGAAGCTGGGATTTAGATTCATTAATCTGAAATCTCAGTTCTCGAAGTTTTTGCACATCCTCAAGAAGCTGTTGCGGGTCATTACTCAAAAGGAGAAAATCATCATAATACACGTAAGAGCGTGAAGCACAAGCAAAATGTAGGGCGAAAGACATGGCGATCTGCATGAATAATGGAGAAAGAGACCAGCCCATCGGCAGGGATGTGAACTGGTAAAAGGCACCGGCACATTCAATAGAAAACCACTTCCGCGTGCCGCGGCTGAGCGGCACGTGGTAAAAACCATCCACCAAATCAATTCGCACTGCAAAGTCAAAATTGTTCAAATCTTGAAGCACAGCAGTCGCGGAGGGTAGAGAAACAGTGGGTGAGGCACAATAGAACTTAGTCCACGGGGACATATCACAAATGAGGCGATATTTATCATCACCTTTAGGCACTAAAAAACAGGAGAACGTATTTACAGGGGTTTCTTGAACTCGCTCGAGAATGCCGGCTTTGGACATGTTCTGTAGGGTTTTTGAGAGCGCCCGGCACGTGGGCCGGCGCTTCAAAGGCACTGCACTCGGAGGAACATGGTGGAGACCCTCTGAAAACAGTGGGTGAGGCACCAATGGCGTCACACGAGGCGCGAACGTGAGCGGAGGCACGGAGCGCGCATGTAGGCGCGGGCGAGGGCCCGTGGGAAAGACACTGCTATCTTGCGATACCTGAGAGTCTGTAGTGTCTGTGGTGGAGTCGCGGTCGTTCTGGTCGAGTTCGCTCAATTCTTGTAGTATCGGCCGCCAGAACGCCCAGTCGACCGGCACCGGTTCCTGGGGTGCCGGTTCGGGCGGCTGGACTACGTCGAGCAGCTGGTCGAACAGGACGAGAAATTCGTCTGGATCCCAGACGGGTGGCGACGACGGAGGCTCCTGGTCGTGGGCCAGGTGCGCGGGGGCGGCGAAGGGTGGCGCCGGCGCGGCCGCTGCCTCGGTTTTCGCGGGGCTATGCTATCAAGTTATAATCGCCTTCAGAACTCAGTCTAGTGACCGTCGCTACTGCAATCAAAGAGAGCTCAGTCTAGTCGCCGCCGCTGCTGCAATCAGCTCAGTCTAGTCGCTGTCGCTGCTGCAATCATAGAGCTCAGTCTAGTCGTCGCCGCTGCTGCAATCATAGAGGGCTCCTCCGAGGCGTGCCGCGATACTTATGGTACTCGCGCCTGGGGAAATTTTTGGAGGGGTGAATATTCTCCTCTTTTCGTGACCTTCCGGAAAAGCATTATTCGTTAGTTCGGGTGTCAGAGTTCGAAAAGCTGTGGGTAGATGGCGCGTTTACCAACCATCGCTCCACCGCGTACCCTACTCCTCTGTTTGTGGGCTTCTTTTCGTAGCTGATGGTGGCGTTATGGGGTTGAATTATCCCATGACGTCACATTGCCCCCTCCTCATTTTCTTACGATTTTCTTCGCCCTCGAATAAAATCTTATGTGGTCTTATTTGGTGGTATTTGTCGATGACTTCTTTACTTTTCATCTCTTCATCGTCACTTCCTTCGTTCACCGCTTTCGTTCCTACCTGATTTCTAGCTTCTATCTTCTCGTCTTGAATTTCTTGTCCCGGTTCCTTCATTCCTTCACTAATCTCAATTTTCTCCTTAATCTTCTTTCCCTCCTGTAACTATTTTCTGGTCGCCTTCTTTCTCCTTATTCTGATTCTTTCCGTCTTCCGTCACGTTACGCATAACTAGACGTGGAATGGTATGTTCTGTCGTAGTCTTTCGTATGACACCCTCTCGGATCATTTCGTTTATCAACTTTCTTACTTCATCACGGTAGGCTACAAGGATCGGATAAATTTTCGTTTTAAATGGACGTGAATCTGTTAGTTCAATGCGAAATTCATACCCCTTCACCGGTTCGCTATGACTTCTAAATACATCTTTGACGCGTATCAGAGCTTGGAACAACGCATTCTTCTGATCAACATTCAGTTTATTTTCCTCCATTATTTTTTCTCCTACTTCTTTTCTTCTTCCTTCAGGCTACACATTTCGATTTCTGCGAATTCTTCCGATTCGTCTCCCCTCAACTTCATGTGCATTTCGCGCCTTCTCTTCCTCCATCTTACATCTCCATGTTGAATGTTTTGACGTATATTTTCAATACGTAATTAATCGACAAGGTACCAGGCCGTTGTGGCCAGCTAGTGCTCTGCAACATGATTAGGCTTGATGAGACAGGTCCGTTTATGGAAGGTAGCTGATCAACTCTGAAATCGCAGCCGGTTGTCCATCAAGGTCAGCAATCCAGATGCTGTTGTAACCAGGAAAGGGAGTAAAGCAACAAGGTCTCTGTTTCGCATGAAGGTTTTGTGTAACTATTGAAACCTTTGATGGGATTTATGGTAATCTTTTTCAGTGTTGCAATGTCTTATTTAGAATGCTCTTAAACGCGTTCCAAATTTCCTCCATGCCCCCGTCCATACTCAGAATCTCAGAATTCATCGTACTGTTAGGTAGAGTTGAAGCCCTTGTATTAGCCTTCTTGAAATTCCATATTTTTGTTCCGTTAGGAATTCTTTTCGTAAAATACTTATGTCTAAGTCTACTAACACTGCTTTGTGGTTGTTATGCTATCAACGACGTCGCAAGATAGGAATAACTCGCGGCCTAAATTAAGAAAACATTCAGAAGAAGCTTCCTGTCGCGGGTCTATTACCTGCGCTAATCTCTTCCCAGACGAGTCTGTTCACTAATAGCGTTTTCCATTCGCCGCACTCAGGCAGCTGTATTCCATTCGATCGCTAGGTGCACCAGTGCAAAGAACTGCGTGTTCCATTCGCACATCAACACGGACCTAGGGCGCACTAAACTGCACTGACGATTGCGTCAGTGCAGTCCAGTGCACCGGGCCATTGTGAGGTTAGGTACGGAAGTTATCCATGCTGATTTAGATTCGTGGTGAAATTGTGAAGGCATTTTAGGATCTTCTGTCACGGAGGGATACTTCGAATGATGGAATATATTATGTTGTGCAAGAAAAGTCTTAAAATAATGTTTGTGATTTAAGAGTTCGGAAAATCAGATTGTGTTTTCCAAAAATGTAACCTTGAATAACTTCATATTAACAAATCCAGTGCTATTTAGTAACTAAAGTGTTTTAGGTTCGTCTCAATTTCGAAACGCTAATAAAGTGAAATTAAAAATAGTGACCCTTACAAAATCATTCAAATATATATGCCGAGAAATGTTTCTCGCACGCCCATACATATACCAGCGGAAATGTTTATGCTAATATTTTTATTGTTTTCAGTAATCAAACAATTCTACAGAAGCCTTTCGGTTCAAAATCTTGTGTACTATATCGATCACTGGCAAATCTCGAAATATGAAATTACGACTCATACGCATGTGAAGTTTTCGTAGTTTTTAAATAAAGAAATCACACGTTAATACTTTATGAGTTGAGAAGTAAGAATTACCAAAAGACTTCATAAAAATTATAACGACGATCATAATTCAAAATTGTTATTTTTCGAGTTCCATCAGTGTGACTGACCAAGAACAGCTGTGTATAATTTTAATGCGTAGCGCACAAGCATTGACTCAGTTCCGGAATCCATTTCATTCGTAGCTGCCCTTCACGCATGTGGGGCAGCACTGTTGCGGAGCGATGACGTTTCTGCCCTGCACTAGGGTGGGTTTCAGTGCAACGAATGGAAAACGCTATAACTGTTGTACTTTCGCTTCGCTCACGGCGCGTTTCCAATTTGCGTCTGGAGTATTCAAGTCACCAGCAATAACTATTGGATGACTATTGGCGTTTTCTATTTTCTCAGAAATGGTATCCAAAATTGCGTAATTTTCATTCGGTGGTCTATAGCAAGCAATAATCTATATCTATACTAATATATAAAGACTGAAGTGCGTTGTCTTACAACGCGGTAATCTCTGAATCTACTGAACCAATGCCGATGAAACTTTTGCGCTAACTTCCTTTAAAGGTCTGGAGTACTAGAGGCTATGATTTACAACCATAAACCGTAATATATTTACAAAATAATTACTTTTCTCTACATTTTTGGCATAGCTTTACATCACAGATTCAAGAGTGCATCAATGTCAATAATTTAACTGTGCGCCACCAGAGGATGACGTCTGAGATCTACTACTGATTTCATCAATGTCCAGAATTATTACGTGATTCATTGAACTTTGAATAAGGTTATGTAACGTCCCTGTATGAACGGTGGTGATTTGTTAGTTCTGAACATTGGTGGAATATTTAGGAGAAATAGGTAACTAAGCGGTAAAGATGACAAGGTACATGCATTATCCTCAATCCGTGTTATGTACAAAATGGCTAGAAAACATTGGAGTTTGAATTTGTACAAAAATTGAGGTAAGTTGAGACAGTGCAATGTACAATAATATATAGTACAGAATATACAGTAATCTACAATGTATTATATATACATACCGTATACATTATAAACAACCTCTTCTTTTGCAGAAATTTGTAAACATTGAATTTCTTGACACAATGCGAGTGTCAAGTTGTCAAAACAGACTATACAAGTGCGAATAGATGGGCAGTCTATAAAGGTTTTGAATCGGCTATAAGAGAAGTGCGACTTGCTGAAGTACTCACTTGCACTGTTGAAAATGATACTGCAAGGAGGGATGCAAATGTAAATAATTATCTACTGTAATGATTTGTGAGACTAGCCCGCAAGAATGCATGGAACACGGAACTTTTATGTAAGCAAATGTAATGATTTGTGAGACTAGCCCGCAAGAATGCATGGAACACGGAACTTTTATTTAAGCAAAGAGGAACTAAGAATGAATGAAACAATAGACAACAGCGCCACGTGATAATAATTATTAGGAAAGTAATTGAAAACATAAGGGGCGGAAATAGGCATTATGAACAGTGAATAGAACCCAAATTTAGGAACATTTTAAAACAAGAATCACATTATTCGAGCGACGGGTTCCGTAAATATCATAAATTGTGTAAATTGCATGTATAACACGGCGAAGATTGAGATTATGGCACCCATTGTTGTACTTCTGGAAGTATACAACAAGACGGGTTTTATTGAATATCCAGTGAATGCCTGGGTGGATTTTGGCCAAACTTTCGGAAATCACAGAGAAAAATATTTAGATCAGGGCAAAATTAGTCACGGCGCGGGGGAATTTATGTGAGGCTCAGAATAAATTATTATTCAGTTTCATAGCATAAAGGATTAAGAAAGAATTGAAAGAGCGACCGAAGATGTAAATGACGTCATCACGAGCTGAGAAGACGAAAAATAAAGGTTTTTGGAAAAAGGAAAACAGGAAAAGGGAATTCGGTAACGTGACGATTACAAAATAAAAGTTAGTAAAATTATGAAGCAGATAGTAAGACGCAAGACGCCCGGAAACAGTGAAAATGTAAACGTTTTCGAACATTTTTTATGGTGATGGGCATGTGTTTGATAAAAGACAGTCACTTGGATTTTGTGGACCAACAATGTAAAATGTGTTACACACAGAATCAGGTCGAGCCGGATGATGATCGCACGCGTTTGATGCTATGTTAAATTTTTGGAGAAATTTCGCGGAAGTATTGTGCAAAAGTTCTTAATTTATATTCGGTTATATAAAATCAGTTGTTTAGATGAAGTGGAACTAAAATTCAATTCAATTTGTTTAGAAATTCACGGGAAAATCTGCATGGACATTATTCACGCAAGTTAGTCGTAGGAAACAGGAGCGTCGCAAAATTTGAATACGTCGCGAGAAATCGAAAGAACATTTAGGGAAGACGCGATTAGTAGTAAGGAACAATAATTGTGAAGACATTTGGTAATTTTAAATGGACGAGTGCATCTGGGATCTGGTAGCAGCTGAACGGGAACTGCGTGCATGGAAAATGCACATTACAACTAGCAACGACGGGCGCTGACAGGAAGTGACATCGCTGCGAAAAGGGAAGTGGCACGATTTGTGCAATTACTGTATTTTTTTGTTTGTTCACGCGCAAGTCCAAAGAAAGAAAAACTCTGTCGAAGACCAAGTCCTGATACTAGGTTAAGGTTAGGATTATCAAAAGGTCACGACAGAATGCGCATTCTGGTGTGTGTATGAGATTTTTGTATTATATTTTCAGTGTGCATGTTTGTATTTTTTTTCTCCTGTGTGTCTATGTATTTGTATTGTCATGCTTCGTAAGTCGGAGGGGCAGATTGTGTTTAAGTTTAGGATATAAGAAAAGGAAATGCGAGGTTAAATGTATGAGCATCCCCACATGGCTCATAATTGCCTTGGATCCATGTGTTATTATTTAGTAGTTGTATAAAATTTGACCCAGGCACAAACGAGACGGACCCTTACCACAAGTCCGTATGGAATGAGCGCGCGGACCACGACCAGGTAGGATATAAATAGTGATTCGAGCTAGCAGAGGTACGGGCAACCGATAAGCGAAGGTATTGTGGCACCCAATTGTAAGTTAGAGCTAGGGCAGGGCAAAGATAGTTCACGTGACGAGTAAACAGTAAAGGACGTGGATAGTTAATTTATTGTGCTCGCCGTGTGAGAGCATGATTTACGAGGATAATGAGTAAATAGGAGGGAACATAGACCGGTCGCATTGGGCGCCCAACGTGTGGGCGTGATAATTATAAATAAGAACAGTCAAGGGAGAGAGAATACCCGGTTGCACTACGTAGTAGGGTTGCTTTTCAATAGCACTCACAATTTGACTATTTACACAGTTCTCACGTTCAAATTGGTAAAATGAAAAATGTTTGTATGTTTTGGTTTCACCTATTTGATTTTTTTCTTCATTATGTGCAGAAGATTAGTGCAGTAGTATGTAATTAAGCAATGATCACTTACATATTGAGGCTAATCTGTGCTATTATTTTGCATTGCAATTGCTCCCAACGCATGAATTTGTTTCTGTTGTTCACATTTCAAGATCCTTAATATGTAGCACTTCAGATCAAATAATGAAGCTAATCTGGTTTTGTTCAGAAGATTGTCAATTTAGTGTGTACACATAATATATATGTTGATGGATCATATTGTTCTCATGCTTCAATGTTATGATTAATTGATTTACGTAAAAAATAAGTTTTATTCTACATGTAGTTTAAACATGTATATTTGTCGTCTACAAAATAATTATAAATACTGACACTTACATTCAATATTGACTTCCATTTACTTTTATGATTGTGATTCGTCAATTACGTTTTGGCATATACATTCATATTCCATATCTATCTTCTAGCGTCTCCGTGCGAGAACTCTCGCATGTTAAACTTCGCTTAAAAGAGTAAGTCCCTTCAAGGCCACGATTTGACAGATCAATTTCAAATATTTGTTTATGAATACAAGAGAAGACAAAATATAAAAAAGAGTATGTTTTACAATGTGACAATTTATTGACAGTATTGGAAGTAATATATGAAACACCACAAAAAAAACACAAAATATACGTGAGTCTCCAAGTATTTTATTCTGTAGTTTAGAATTGTTTATTGTTTTAGTTATAAAGTGAAGAAAGTTTAGGAGCTGGAACCCCAAATAAGAAAAATATAATTTTTTGTGAAAAAGTGAGCGAGGTAGACCGGACATTTCCAAATGGGGGTGAAGAGAAGACAGGGCTATCGAAGTGTGGCCGGGCAGAGGTGGGTCAAGCTGGAACAGCCAAGTCAGCACACCGACACGAAACATGTCAAATCATTTATTGCTAATTAATTGCCAATTAATTGCCACAATTTGGAATTTATTCGCACATATTTTCAGTCTAAAATAATCAAACTCAATGGCAGCAGGCATGACGCAACCCGCAACATAATAAAAAAATTGGAATATAGAGAAAACAAACTTGCACAATCACATAAAATTAACGAGATAGTTTAAAGACATATCGAACTATTGTTTTACTCTATGCGTGATTTAATTACCCCTCTCTTTTATGTGATAATACATTTTTTAACTTCGAAGTTTTGCGACCACGTACGACATTCAAATAGATAATGCAAGAGTACCAACGAGTACTATATATCTACGATAATAATTCGTATAATCTATATCTATACTAATATATAAAGACAGAAGTGCGTTGTCTTCCAGCACGGTAATCTCTGAATCCACTGAACCAATGCCGATGAAACTTTTGTGCTAGCATCCTTTAAAGGCCTGGAGTACTATAGGCTTTGATTTACAAACATAAACGGTAATATATTTTCAAAATAATTACTTTTCTGGACATTTTTCGTCTAGCCTTACATCATAGATTCAAGAATGCATCAATGTCAATAGTTAAGCTGCGCGCCACCAGAGGATGACGTCTGAGATCTACTACTGATTTCATCAATGTCTAGAATTATTGCAAAATTCATAAGAGTTTGAATAAAGTTATGTAATATCCCTGTGTGAATATTTGAAAGAACGCCGTAACTGAAGTGGTAATTAATGTTAATGTTCATGTATTGCTCTTTGTCCGTGTTATATACTAAGTAGCAAGAAATCATTGTGAGTTTGAAAGTGTTTCATAATTGAGGTAGGTTGAGAGAATAAAAAGTACAATAATATACTGTACAGAATATACAGTAATGTACAATGTACAATATACACATATTCGTATACAATCTAAACGTCTTCTTTTACAGAAATTTGTGACAACTGAATTGTTTGACTAAACGACTGTCACAATTGTCAAAACATTTTACAAATGCCAAGAGATGGGCAGTCTACTAAAATTTTGAATCGGTTACTCAGAGGGAAGATCGACTTGCTGAAGTACTCATTCGCCTCATTGAAAATAATACTGCAAGAAGGGGAGAAATGTGAATAATTCTCTAAGTAGTAGGGCAGCTGTTCATTAGGACCCTCAATTTGACTATTTACATAGTTCTGAGGTTCAAAATAGGAAAATGGGTAATGTGTATATGTTTTCAGTCCATTCAGTAATTTTTTTCTTCAATATGCGAAGGCAGTTTGAACAGTGGTGTGTAATTTAGGAATGATCATTTACATATTAAGACTAATCTGTACAGTTGTCATATTAATTGCAGTTGTACTTTTTTCTTCTACATGAGAAGAAGTTTAGTGCAGTGGATGATAATTAAGCAATGGTCATTACAATATTAAGACTAATATGTGCAGTTGTTTTGCATGTCACTGGCTCCTAATGAATGAATGAATGAATTCATATATATTTTTCAATAAATAATTGGAAAAAATTAATTTATCTAAAAATATTTTGTCTAAGCAAATCTGGGAGTCTTTTGTTTCTATTTTTCAGTATTCATGTTCACATTGGTAAAATGGAAAATGTTTGTATGTTTTCAGCCCACCCAGTAAAAGTTTTTGTTCAATAACTTCTTTTACATATTAAGACTAATTTGAATTCATTCATACTTTTCTATAAAAAAAATTAATTTATCTAACAAAAAATTTGTTTGAGCAAATAAATAAATCTGGGAGTCCTTGGTTTCTATTATTCAGCTTTCCTGCACAAATTGGAAAAATGGAAAGTAATTTATGATTTTGTAACCTCAGTAAAAGTTTTTCTTCAATATGGGATGAATTTCTGTGCAGTGGTATGTAATTTAGGAATGATCATTTACATATTAAGACTAATCGGTAAAGTTGTTTTGCATATCAATTGCTCCCAATGAATGAGTTCATTCATATATTTCTAAAAAATAAGCAAAAATTAATTGGTCTAAAAATATTTTTGTCTAAGCAAATAGTATCTGGGAGTCTCTGGTTTCTATTATTCATATATCAGGATCCATAATCTCTATCACTTGAAATAAAATAATGATGCTAATATTGTTTTGTAAAGTGGCTCAGTGCATTGTCAATTTATTATTTACACATAATGTAATGTTGGTGGATCATTAGTTTTCTATTGTATCAGTATTGTATCAGTATTGTATGAAATAAGTTTTATACTTGATATCACACGACGTTAAACATACATATTTTTGTCATCTTTAGAATTATAAAAACTGGTATTTATGTTTCAGAATAGATACAAGTATTTTCATTTATTTTTATGATTATGAATCATCAATTACGTTATGACATCTATAACTATTTCTCCGGATCTACCTACTACCGTACCTGTGCATGAACTTCCGCATGTTATACTCAGCTTAAAAAAGTAAGTGCCTTCAAGGTCACGAGTTGACATATCAATTTCAAAGCCTTCTTTATGAATACAATAGAAGAAAAATATAAAAATAGGATGAGTTTTACAACGTGACAACGTGACAGTTTAGATAGTGTGGGAATATAGTATAAAACTCCACAAAAATTTTATATGTGAGTACAAGTATTTTATTTTGTAGTTTAGATTTGTTTATTGCTTTTAGTTATAAAGTGAATTTTTAGAAGCTGGAACATCAAATAAGAAAAATGTCATTATTTGTGTAAAAGCGAGCGAGGTAATCTGGAAATTTCCAAATGGGGGTCAAGAGAAGACAGCTATCGTGGCGTGGCCGGGCAGAACATGGCAGGGAGTAGGGCGGCGAAGGGATACAACGGAAGAGATGGAGGTAGGTCCCGCCGCAGGGCATGAAAAGATTGAATTCCTCTTCCTGTATAATAATTTATTTTAATAAAAGCCCGAGCAACGCCGGGTACTTCAGCTAGTCTATTAAATAATTAAATACACATTCAATACTAGTTTACTATACTAAAGATAAATTAATAAATGTTGCCGTGTATTATATAAACATTGCTGAAACTGCATCAGATTTATCGAACCAAGCCACTTATTAAAAAATTCGAAAATACAGAGAACCAGCGAGCACAATCACATAAAATTAAGAACATAGTTAATAGATGTTTAGAACTAATCATTTACTCTATACACTATTTAATTGCTCTTGTCATTTATTAACTAATAATTTTTTAAAACTTCGTTGTTATGAAACCTAATCGACATTCGAATAGGAAATGCGACAGTACCAACGAGCACTAATATCTATAATCTATTATATAATTGAATGCACGTTCAATACTAGTATATTATACTAAAGATAAATTGATAAATGTTGCCGTGAATTATATAAACATTATTGAAACTGCATGCGAGTTATCGAACAAAGCCAGATATTCAAATTCGAAAATACAGAGAACCAACGAGCACAATCACATACAAATAGGAACATAGTTAATAGATATTTAGAACTAATTTTTTACTCTATACACGATTTAATTGCTCCGGTCATTTAATTAATAATAATTCTTTAATATTTCGTTGTTATAAAAACTCAAAGACATTCGAACAGGAAATGCGAGAGTACCAACGAGCACGATTATCTAAAATCTATTTAATAATTGAATACACATTCAATACTAGTTTATTACACTTAAGATAAATTGATAAATAATGCCGTGAATTATATAAACATTATTGAAACTGCATCAGAGTTATCGAACTAAGCCAGATATTCAAATTCGAAAATAGAGAAAACCAACGACCACAATCTCATAAAATTAGGAACATAGTTAATAGATATTTAAAACTAAATGTTTACTTTATACACGATTTAATTGCTCTTGCAAATACAAAAATAGTAATTTTTAAAACTTCGTCCTTATGCAACCACGTACAACAATGAATGATAACTTCGAGGGTACTAACTAGCACAAATAGCTAAAATCAATCAATATGTAAATTTATATTCTTTTCTAGTTTATTACACTGAAGATAAATTGACAAATGGTGCCGTGAATTATATAAACATTATTGAAACTGCATTACAGTTAACGAACCAACCCAAATACTCAAATTCGCAAATACAGAGAACCAGCGAGCACAATCACATAAAATTAAGAACATAGTTAATCGATGACAAGAACTTATTTTATCGTGTATAAAGTAAACATTGTGCTCGTTTGTTTTCTCTATATTCCAATTTTTTTATTACGTTGCGGGTTGCGACATGCCTGCTGCCATTGACTTTGATTATTTTAGACTGAAAATATGTGCGAATAAATTCCAAATTGTGGCAATTAATTGGCAATTAATTAACAATAAATGGTTAGATGGTTTCCGTTGAGATCTGGCTCGAATTTAACTGATGTGTGTGCTGGCTTGACGTCAAGCTAGCACACACCCGTTTTCTCCACGAAAATATGTGCGAATAAATTCCAAATTGTGGCAATTAATTGGCAATTAATTAACAATAAATGGTTAGATGGTTTCCGTTGAGATCTGGCTCGAATTTAACTGATGTGTGTGCTGGCTTGACGTCAAGCTAGCACACACCCGTTTTCTCCACGAAAATACGTGGCAATTAATTCAAAAATGTGGCAATTAATTGGCAATTAATTAGCAATAAATGATTTGACATGTTTCGTGTCGGTGGCTGACTTGGCTGTTCCAGCTTGACGCACCTGCCGGGCACAGCATGGCAGGGAGGAGCAGGGCGGAGAAGAGATACAACGGAAGAGATAAGTGTAGGCCCCACTGCAGGGTATGAAAAAATGAAATTCCTCTCCCTGTCTAATAATTTACTATAAACCCGAGCACACCAGCGCGTTTCTAATACATTCCCTGAATCACTTAATTCTATCCCCATTATCTCAAATTCTTTACTGAGCCAATTTCTCCTTATATTTATTACATCCTTAACACAAATATTCACCCACCTCTAGTAATTGTATCTCTCCTAAACGATCTGTAATTGGGACAAAAAACTTCAGAGTTAGCTATCTCTTCCGTTAGTCAAGATTCAGTTCCTATTATTACATCAGGATCACAAGCATCTACTAAATTCCAAAATTCGACTTCTTTTTTTTTTATACTGCGACAGTTCACCTGTAACAGCCTGCGACAGTTCACCTGTAACGTTGTCCACCTTTCCGTCCCGCATCGCCGTAGTGTCTGTCTCCTCCCGCATCGTCGCCATCACCGCCGCCACCGTCGTCGTTGCTGCAGCCACTGCTGCCGTCGTAGCCGTCTCCGTCGTCGCCGCCGCCACCGCCACCGCCACCGTGGCCCGTCGCCGTCGCCGCCGTCGCCGCCGTCGCCGCCGTCGCCGCCGTCGCCGCCGTTGCCGCCGTCGCCGCCGTCGCCGCCGTCGCCGCCGTCGCCGTCGTCGCCGTCGTCGCCGTCGTTGCCGCCGCCGCCGTCGCCGCCTGTTTTGCCACCACCGCAGGCGCCGCCGCCTCCTGACTCATCATCCAGAATTGTCAGCGTAGCCGCAAACATGACTGAATGATATCGTCATGTAGGCGACCTAGCTTCCACGCTCCCCTCCGATTTAAATGGAGTCCATCACGTGCCAAAACCTCGCGGCGTAGCCAAAAGTTAAGGTCTACGAATAGCCCGTCAAATTTTTCAAAATTTATTATCAGTCGTTGCCGGTCAGTCGTGGAGAGAGGACGTGTTCTTAGGAGCTGCGAGAGGATTACGATGACCTGCTGCCTAGCGTCGTACCGCGCGCGCGTTGGTACCTGGGCAGCGCGCCTTGGGACTTTTCGCAACGCAGCCATGCAGGCCAGCACAGGCGGCGCAGGCATCAGTACGCATTCGCAGCTCTTATGCGCGAGCCTACTGGCTATCCTGCACATAATTGCCGGAATGGAGCAGAATCCCGGCCCTGGAGCGGAAACTGCAGTGGACACTGCGATGAATACCTGTCACAAGTGCGATAGGAGCGAACGGAGGCTTCGGAGACTGGAGGCACTACTGGAGGAGGCTCACAAGTCAATCGGTGAGTTAACTTTAAAGATGCAAATTCTGAAGCAGGAACGCGACAGCCGGGAAGAACGAAATAGCACAGCAAGTACTGCTGGAGCAGAAACATCGCGAAAGCCAACTGAACGCGCATTCGAAGGGAAAGTGAAGGTGTTTGGTGACTCTATGCTGCGTCACAGCGGAGGAGAGTGTCGTGCTAAGAGTGCTGAGGTGGCATTCTATCCCGGGGGTGATGTAAAAAATATGACGAGTGTAATTGAAAAAGTTCACAATGATAATAGTGTGGAAGTGGTCCTACTGCACGTTGAAACCAACTCGTCGAAGGGGTAACCAGTATTTGAAACTGTTAGGCAGTGCATTAGACTCGAACAAACCGTGAAGAAGAAATTTAAAAATGCGAAAGTAATTTTTAGTGGAATTGTTTGTCGCATGGATGTTCATAACCGCAAAATATGGGACTTAAATTACGGCATTCGATGGGCATGTATAATATGAATAATATGAATGTAATTAAATATTGGAAGGATAGCATTAAACTCCGAAATAATAAACATTTACGGTTTTAGTCTCTTGCAAAGCAGGTCTAAGTTTCGTTTCTAAATCCATGGCTGACTTTCGTACATCATTAGGTAATATGAATGAAACGTAATGAAAACAGTTCTTCCGTGAGAAATTAAAGTTTTATAAAAAATATTTTTCCCTAAATCTGAAAAAAATTGAAATTCTTATTCCAATTTTAATAGTTGAATATGTTGAATATGAATATGTTGCCAATGCATTTAAAAGGTAAATTAATTGAAATTTCGATGTCTAACAAAAATTTACTACCTAAATGTATACATTTATTATAATTCAACAGAAAGATAACGTATTCCAGATATGTAATCCTGCCTGGCCATCTCATACATGTGTATTACCCTAAAGACTAAAAAAAGACGTTTGGTATTATACTGCGTGAAAAATGCAGTCTCGACCAACAAAACTTCAGGCAGATGTCAAATGAGCACGAAACCTCTCCACTGAGACGCAAGAACTCGCTTGCGGGTTTTCACTGGATATTATGGATGATGAAATATGTGTTGGTTAATGTGCTTTACGCAACTTCCCAACTAAAAGTTATCTCACGATGAAGTAAAAAGTTCTTTCAAGCTCTGTACTGTCCATCAGGAGTTTGCATTTGCACATGGCCCTCAACTCCCAAAACCTTAACTATGCCCTGTGGTGAGTTTTTCATCCATACGCTGTCAAGGGAATTTTCCGAAAGTACTCTCGCCCGGCTGGGCTGAGAGAATATTCAGGTATGTCTTTACCTGATAATCATTAAGAGTTGAAACGTATTATCGGTTTAAAACTCATTGGCTTTGCAAATAGCAAGAGAAAGAGCATTCAGAAAAGCATGGACAGTTCATTAAAAGCGACTTCTCTAATAAAAAAGTAAAAACGTCCAGTGATATTGTAAGTTCAGAGATAGTATAATTTGATTGCTGTAAATCTTTATTCTAGATAATCAGGAAATACTTGCTCATAAAATTATTCTATTGGTACATATGATCTACATTCTGGCCTCAGGACACCGTCGATTGTATTCTTCCACAGCAACGGTGACTCTACCAGAGAGTTCTTTCGTGGACGGCACCCAATGTATAACGGCGAGATCTTATTTGACCTGGTGGGGGAACAACGGTGCCAGAGGGGGACGCCGCCATAGCGTTGAACCTTTGATGAGGTGTCTGGAATGCGAATCGGATAATCACAGCGATATACTCAAAACGGGTAGCGGCTGGGGCGGCCGGGGCCCAGTTTCACCTCCAATATTGTTTGGCCTGGATTATTTATTTATATGCACACATAATTTGCAGATAAAAAAATAAATGTGACGATTTGGAATGACTGCAAAAATACCTGACGAAGCTGCAAAAATTAAACCTTCCTTGATGCAGCAACATATAATGAACCGTAACATAATAGCTATAATTCATTGGCACAGAGAGATGACAATTAAGAAACAATATACACAGGTATATAGATTTTGCAATAATAATAATAATTATTGTTATTGTAGAAGATGGTTCTTTTTAAATTTATTGGACCAAATAGGATCAATCCATGATGATACCAGGAATTAAGATGTATAATTCATGGACATTTATTGCTGCTTAACGTTTCGCACATTTGGCATGTGCCTTTTCAAAAGCATTTGACAAGCGGTTGATAATAAACATTCCATTTTATGTTGTGAAAAACAAAGGAATAAATGAAATATACATATTGAAGAAATGTTTAACAACATTCTCATGTAAAGCCTTTTTTTATAATATGCAGAAGGCGTCGTCCAATTTGGTGGCTAAAACATTCATATGTAAGCAACACAAATGAGATATATCAAGGAATGGATGTGTAAAAATTAGGAGTGAACAGCGGCAAGAAGCAATTATGGATGTCTGTTTGTTATTAATGATTTATAAATTTGATGAAGTTTCAATATGTTAAATTGCAGAAATGATGTATATTATGTTAAATGATACTATGAACACAAAAAATGACAACCATTCTAATTATTGTTATTATTATTATTATTATTATTATTATTATTATTATTGAGGGATCAAATCGAATTTTCCTAGTCCTAACATACAAAATATATACATAGGAAACTATGATCCTATCAGAAAAGTTTTTGACTCAAGATTCAAAGTACAGAAATTAACCAAATTTTAAGATTTCTCAATAGAAAACATGTATGTCACTTATGAGTACTAAAAAGAGGACATAGCATACAAACAAGGGCTTCGAGTTACATGGAATAACGTGTACCAAAATTTGAACAAAAATATATATTAAAAATGTTCAAATTATGACTTACAATACATTTGTCTTGACAACCTCCAGGTAACCGACGCCAAACACAAGGCTATTTCTCTCCCCAGCGTAATGGATTTACCAAAAGATTTGCCCCCCTGGGGCATCAGACGATGATCGCGAGGAAAACCCCCAAATTTCGTCACACTCAAAAGAGCCTGTGATCAAAAAGCCACCTCCAATATTTATTCACGAAATTACAAACTTTAAAGAACTTGTTAGTAAATTAACCTCCGAGATAGGAGAAAACTTTATCACACAAATAAAAGGTAATTTAGTTAAAACTATTCTTAATTCAATACACGATTTCAGAAAAACTATTCACTTCCTTGATCAGAATAAGTGTCAATATCACACGTTAAGAGACCTTCCAGCCAACACCTTTAGTGCAGTTATTCGTGGAGTGTCGATAGACTACGAAGAAGGTGAAATTACTGAAGAACTTAGGAAAGCTAATAATCTGAACGTCAAAGTAACCCGCTTGTTAAGAATTGATAAATCTCCCATGCCATTATGTGCAGTTTTAGTGAATCAACCTTCTGAAAAACTATTTAGCACTTTTCAGTGCCATGGTTTCAGTTGAACTCAGACGCCGTAATTCATTTATTGTGAGATGCAAAAGATCTCAGGACTTCGGACACCCTAAAAATTATTATAAGAAAACCTCCAAATGTGTAAGATGCGCCTCCCATGATGCGGGTAAATGCAATTTAAACCCCCAACGTATTCACACTTGCGTAAATTGTAACCACTCATCTAGAGTCATCACGCAAATGTGAATATTTCCAAAGAAGACAAGAAGCATTATTGCAAAACACTTTATCTAACTATCTTTATTCACAGGCAGTTAACAATTTTCCTCCCCCTCCCTCTCATTTCCACCACTTCACGCTAGTGCCAACTATAGTCAGTCTGGATCCCTCTCCAACAATCCCTTCCTCCTCCGCTCCCTCGAAACCTTCCTCCTCCTCCTCCTCAACAATACATTATTTCATCTTTTTCACAACACCCATCAAGAAACTGCACACCCACTCACCCCTCCCACTGTAGCAGATGCAACACGTGGGAGGTGCTGCGATTGCGACTACATACGGGATCAGAACGGGTTTCAGGGGATTGTTTGCATTTAATGTGAATGAAAGTCAATATGCTATAATAGTAAATTGAAATTTAATACTTGCATAAATACAAATAGATTGTTTTAGTGAGACGTAACCCGGAGGACCATTGAAATTTTATAAAGTTTATACTCTTCTTTGTTGATGTTAACATTTCATACAGTTCGTTGTACTGCAAGCACCAGCCCAAATCACTCGGCTGAGTGTGTGGATGCCGTCGGAGCTGAAGTTGGCTCGAGGTAATTCGGCTGTGCGAACTGGAATGGGCACGGACTCACTTGACCGGAGCTGGTTGCGGAGTTCGCCGAAGATTCGGCCAGGTGCGGCTGATGCCCGCGAGCAGGAACAGCCGACTCGTTCGCGGGCTGTCTGCATAGCGAGTGTGGACACACTCGAGCGTTGCTGGTAGATAAGTCGTTGAACAATGCTGACAGATAAGTAGCAGAGGCACTAAGTAGTAGTAGGCAGAGTCTGTTATAGTTGGTGTTCTGTCGTTGTTCTCTGAGTTCTGTTCCAGTTCCTGTTGCTCTCGGCTCCGAGTTCTGTGATGTTCGTTCTTTGAGTGAAGTTGGAGTATTTATGAATTGGGGGTATTAGTGAGGCCGTGGAAGGGAGAGTCACGTGACTCGACTTTGTATGGTGAGGCAGTGAAACGCGATGTGCCCGCCATCGACTTCCTATTTGTTGGATGCGTCTTCGGGCCCGGGGAGAGGAGCGTCTCGTGACATTCGCGGCGATCGGATGCTCAGGCGATGTCACGAGGTGCCCGCGATGGCGGCTACCGTTTGTTGTATGAAAGTTTTGTTCTCATGGGAACCGCGGCATCTGGCTAGTAAATGGAGAAGGGGCAGGGCGGCCGCGCGCCTGCGTTGCAGATGTAGGTCTCTTTGTCGGCGAGATATCTTAATAGTGCTGTATTGGCGAGGGAAGCACGTAGCGATTCTCAGAAATGTTTGTTTACATAGCGGTCAGTGGCAGGTAGTGAAGCGATAGGGGTGTGAAAGGTGACCGCGGTAGGGTTTGGGCCCAGCCTATTGCCAATGATGTCTAAGCTGCCAGCAGCGACGCCGGACAGCGGTTAGTGCACGCGGGCGGTAAAAGGCGGGGGGAGGGGGCTTGCTTTTAGAGTATGTGCTTCGGCGGGCTTTTATTTTACTCTCAATTGAAAATTGGAGAGCATTGAGAAAATGTCGCAGGTGCGAGTGTCACTGAAACCTTGAAAAGTTTGAAAATTACGCAAGTTTAAAATCGTTCAACTTCGTCTACATAATTGAAGATAGATATTTTTTAAATGAAAGGGTATAGTCGAATAAGGTGGTGAAATGTGCTCCTAAACCAAATCGATAACCGCGATGCTCATATGAATGAGAATACAAAATAACGTAGATTGATAAAAATCAGTTTCCTGGAGCAATATGTTGCAGAGATACGAGAAAAGTGTTTTGCATGTTTTATTACTTTCTCGTATACATTCGTATACATAGGAGTTATATTTATAGTATACAGAAAGTTATGTAATGCTACGAAAAATCGATTTAGAGATTCCAACTGATATACACGTCTTTTAAATAATTTATATATATATATATATATATATATATATATATATATATATATATATATATATAATTGCTTTCATCACAGAAACGCATCTTACACCCAAAGATAAGGTTAATGTTCCGGGTTACTTGACTTACAGGTATCCGACAGACCTCGAACTGCAGCAGGAGGAATAGCAATTTTCATTCGACACGATCCTCTGCCACCGTTTATCACCCCAGGACTTGAAAATATAGCAATAGCGCTACATCAGTCACACTGTACACCAATCACATTAATTGTAGTATATAAGCCTCGTAATATCCACCTGAAACAAACACTCTGGAACATGCCCACAAACTGCTCACAATTATTGGGCGTTTCACCATAGCCCGTTTCCGAATTTATGTTAACATGGGCGCCAGGAAAATGGTTACGATAATATTTTTAGCTATTATTGCTTCAAAGAAAACTAAATATTGTCCCGCTAGCTGGGTTGATGGGTTGCGTCTGAAATAATCGCTATTTCCTCCATATTACCAGTCGAAGTACCGCGTTCTTCTCTCCTGTTCTTCCACCCGAACGTTGCTGAGCCACTGACCCGTACTACTTCAAATATTCGTAGTTCTAGTTCGATTCAACTTGCAAAATAATACCCAGTTCTTTACGATTCCACAGCGGAAATGTTTTAAAGTTCCACGAATTAATTGTCCAGAATATTTCCGAGTCCTATCATATACGACTTCTCACAAGTTCTAATTTTCGCGTGTTGTAAAAATAATTGAAGTCCGTGTTCGTGAACGTTCGAAATTCTATCAGTTCAATAATTAGTAGAGCTCCCTCGCGAAAAATAACAAGTTATACTTTTAACACACTGTAAATTATTCGGAGTCCAACGTTCCTCAATCTCATGAAAAATTACAAGTTCCAATTACACATTTTACACAAGTTCCATTTCATTACCAATTACACAAGTTCCATTTTTATTACTGCTCAGCCCACCAGACCTCGGCTTCCCTTTTCTACTGTTTTGTCTAGGGATGGGTCCTCGATACTTTCGATACCTCGATATTTGGGAAGTATCGATAGCGATCGATACTTTCGGAAAATGACTCGATACTTTTTCGATACTTTGAATTGTTTATGCCATTCCCCAGCTCTTCTGATTTTACGGAATAATTGTCTTCTTTACATTCCTCTTTCTCCTATTTTTCTTCTGTTAGCAACAAGGAAGTGTCCGTCTGTTCGGATTCACTTGCAGTCGTTGAAATTACCCAACGCTGCAACGTCCGAGCGCCGTGCCCCGCTCTTTATCCCACTCGCGCCTGTCACCATCTCTTGAGATAGCACGCAATTCGCGAACAATTCAGCTTGGGGAAACTCTTCCTTGTGAGCTCCCGGCAATCTAGTGACGACAGGCACGATAAGAAGTGCTCGATGACAGCGTTTCTTCTCGGGATACTCCCCTCCTCAGCACACTGCGGAGGCATCTGACGGAGTTCTTGAGTTCAGTTCTGCATTTTAAAGTGACAGACAGACGACTAGATTAGTGCATTCCATAAATAAAATGAGTAAAGTGTGGAATTATTTTGAAGAGGACTCAAAAGATGATAATCGTACTAATTGTAGAATATGTAAAAAAAACATTTTCGCCTGGTGGAAAATCACACAATACTAGTAATTTAAAAAAACATGTAACATCAATACACCGGATAGTAATCAGTTCCACCGAACACAAGAGAGCCAAGCCAACTAATGTTGCACTGGCCGTTGGAATCATTGCAGATCGTACAAGTGAAGTGGTAGAAGTTAAAGACCCATGGCCAGTCCTGTCAAGATCATCAAGTTTCAACACAAATCAACCAACACTCATTGATTTTTTGCCCACAATAAACAAATTTAAATAAGGAGCCAACCATTCAAAAGCAATAACAAGAAAATTTGCTTACATGGCACGCAAATATAATCAATGTATCAGTATAATTGAAGACAATAGATTCAAGGAATTAATTAAACATCTTGAAGCTAGATACACCATGCCCACAAGAAAATAACAATCCTTTAATCACGATTTCGATTGTCACTTATTTCAGTAGTTTAAAAAAATCACTGTATATGATTCCGAATAACTCATTTTCATTATCTGCATTAGAAATTTCAAATTAGACAATCATTTATTGTTCAAAATTTTTAATTCATTTAATTTATTTTATAGGCATCCTCAACTACTGAACCCCCGAAAATGAATTGACATGTGGTCTCTTTATAGGAATACTCTGAAGAGTGATCACGAAAATATCATGATGTGTATACGAAACCACAGCACAAGAAGATGATTAAATGTGCGGACTTTCTTTCTCCTGATGCAAATGTACTATCTTACTGAAAAAAACTCTCCCCAATTTAAGAAAAGTGCTGTTCGATACCTGGGCATTCCATCAGCAGAGACTTCCCAGTACTGCTGGATTTATATGTGACAAAAAAAAAATAGAATGCACACAGAAAGAGTTAGAATGTTAGTTTTCTTTAATAAGAATCTTTAAAAACTTAAAAAAATGTATGTTCATCTCAATAGTTTTTAAATATTAAAATAGAACATGTATGCATGTGTGAAGAACAAAATATATCCTTCCAATTCTGATTGAACCACTTTTGCTGCAGAGCCTTTAAAGTAGTATGGTATCGAGAATCGAAGCTCTCAGGCAGGTAACGGGTATCGAGTATCGAGAAATTCAGGTATCGACCCATCACTAGTTTTGTCTCAAAAAATAACACATACTTCCGCAGTAGTAGACTATCGTTGCCCTCTCCAACCAATCCCCAAATCGTTTTCAAATCTGACTAGCCACGCCGTCACTTTCAATGCCGGATGAATATTTATTTTTCTTGACAACAACTTGGGCGTCGTTGCTAAGGCACCATATTCCTATTTGATTACCCTAGCATTTCCACCCATTTACGACAAATAACGTGTAATAAAAATGACCCACATATTGGTATGTCACAACACCTTAACATTCTGTTTTCAAACCCAACTACTACCATAGCCATAGGCAACTTCGATGCCAAGCATATCGCATGGGGATGCAGAACATGCACCCCGAATGGAAATTTTTTACTCAGATATACTATCAATAATAATTTAATTATCTCTGCTCCACTGAAACCTTCGCATTATCCGAATAATCGCCGCATCCTTTCGGATATCCTAGATATTGAAGTTTGCAAAAACTTTACGAAACTGTTATTCCAATGTGTTCTAGCAGAATCAAATTCAGACTACTGCCCGGTGCTTCTCTCCTGTGACGCCAATCTCATAGTATCTAATCACCCCAATCCTCATATTCATAAGAATATTAATTGGAAACTATTCTAAGAATATCTTTCTACATATACCTCATTATTTCATTTCTTAAAACCCCCCGATCAAATCGATTCAGCTATCTTCTTCTTCGGCAACACCATCGACTCTGCAATAAATACAGCTATTCCCAATTACAACCAACAGAGGTACCCTCCCCCAATTTCCCCTCCACCCAACATTCTGAATCTTATTAGACAAAAGCGATATGTAAGATGAAAATGGCAAACACTCCAGCTACCTCAATTAAAAACCGCTTTAAAAGAGATAACGCATAAGGTTCACGAAGAGTTAAATAAATTTCGCTATCAAAACTTCCAAAAACTACTTCTAAACATTTACTAAAATTCCAATACTTTGTGGAAACTCTGTCGTCATTTCTCCCACCCCAATCAAGCAATCCCTTCATTATCCGCCAATTCTGATATTGCTTACACGGAAGCAGACAAATTAGAAATGCTTGCCAACCATTTCAAAGATGCTTTTTATCCCAATATTTCTACAGATGTGAATTTCCAAACTTTCCAAAAATTGTAGAGGAGTTTTTATGATCCCCATAGCATACTGCTCCTTACCAATTAGTTATATCTCTTCCTCTAATGTCAAACAAATAATTAAGAATACAAAAAACAAATCTTCTCCAGGAATAGACGGTATCTCCAACATAGTTCTAAAGCATTTACCTCCTTATTCCATTGCTTATCTAACTGCCATCTTCAACAGCTGCCTCAGATTAGGCTATTTCCCGGCAAGATGAAAAAATCCATTGTAAATTCAATATTAAAACCTAAAAAACCCCCGAAACATCCCTCTAGTTACAGACCCGAAAGTCTTTTACCCACTCTGTTTAAAATTTTCGAGAAACTGATTCTAATCAGACTTAATAAATTTCTTCAAGATACGAAAGCTATCCCTCCTTTCCAATTCGGATTCCATCCTCTTCATTCGACCACCCACCAACTTCTCAGAATATTAGAAACCAAAGATCAAGCATTTTAAAATAAGCGATATCGCTCTGCAGTCTTTTTAGACTTTGTTAGTGCCTTTGACAAAGTCTGGCACACAGGTCTGCTCTAAAAAATTCAGAAACTACGGCACTCCCGATTATCTTGTAAAATCATCAGTAGCTTTCTCGAAAATAGAAGCTTTTAGGTGCGAATAAATTCCTCTTTCTCCGCCCCTAAGATAACTCTGGCTGGGGTACCTCAATGTTCACCTCTCTCCTCGACCCTCTTCAATTTGTTCACAGCAGATGTACCATGTACCACATCCTGTGACACGGCTTTATATGCAGATGATACCGCGATATTCTCTACTCATCAAGTTCTTTCAATAGCAATCAACAATTTACAATCAGCCATCAACACTTTCTCTGACTGGGCAGCAAAATGGCGCCTGCACTTAAACGAGCAAAAATCTTAAAAGAATAACCAACCCTCCAACTATCACAATATGAAATTCACCGGTTCCTTGGCTCCCATCCAACAAGCCCGTAAAATACCTAGGAGCCATCCTAGACACTCGTCTCACATGGAAACCGCACATTACCCATCGGCAGAACAAAATGTATGCTGCACTTCTGAAACTATATCCTCTTATAAACCGTAAATCGGCGCGCCAAACTGACATAACCCTGCATATTTATAAAACTGCATTAAGACCATCACTAACATATGCTTGTCTTGTGTGGGGCGGTGCTGCACAAACAAACCTAAAAGGAATTCAAGTTTTTCAAAATAAAATCCTTCGAACGTCGGTTAACGCCCCATGGAATGTATCCAACAAACAACTCCACAGATAATTGAACATCGATACCATTACTCAGCACATTTCAACATTTTCAAAAAAAATCTTCACCAACCTAAACCTAGTTCCCGGTGCCAGACTCTACCACCTGGGAAAATCCAGTAATGGTCCAATAAGAATAAAATCACGCCTTCCCAGAGATCAATTGAGACCTCCGTAACCATCATAAACACGTAATCCTAAGCTCACTCCCCCTACCCCTTTCCCACTCCACACCACTGCCCTGTGCATAAAATCCTAATAAATGAAGTTCCCAGGGGGGATTCCCTCTTACACGTAAAATTGGGTTAAGTTAGTTTAATTTGTAAGTACCTCGGTGCTTTTCAGTTTATAGTATTATTTGTTTAGTGATTGTATTGAATTTCAGACCTGTAAAGTTTATCCACTGCTCGGGTGCAATAAATTAAAAAAAAAGATTCATATTTCAATTCTACAATTAAGAGACCGAAAAATTGAGAAAATGTTAAAAATCTATTTTAGGCAGCTGTGAAGTGGGTGGGGCAAAATCGAAGAGATACCCAGATGAAAGAAAATAGGTAACTAACTAATACGAGAAAGACTGTGCCATTCTGAAACACTACTAGTTTTGTAACAGATCATAGGATATCTGAGTAAAAGTAAACTTCGAGGTGCATTTTTTTAAATAAAATGTTTATTTACAATATTTTCATTCATTTGAACAAAAAGTAAATTTGTTGACTTATATAATTATCAATGAAGTTACTCATTTATAACTCTCCTATTAAAACAAATGATACACATTGTAGCGTCATGGTGGCAGCCGTGGGTGGGAGGAGGAGTGGAAGTATCGCAAACCTGCGGGCATGAATAGATGGTGACCCAGCTTTGGGATACATTTAGACAAAGGGGACGCCAGCTTGACCGGGAAGGTCACGTGATAGACGCGAGCCTCCCTCCTACACCTAGAACAGTCACGTGACGGCTGCACTCTGGTATAAAATCGAGCCGACGAGCTCAGACGGTGGGTTTTATTCTGGAAACCTCGCGCGATGCGCAAAACTTTACGCCCAGGTTGGAGTAGCGTCAGAGGAGGTGGGGCCTCCCTAGCTATGTAGGGTATCCACAGGGAAATACTTACAAGTGTGTAGGTTCGGAGGAGAGGTTGGTTATTGTACATACATGTAAATAAACTTGTACATACATATAAATAACGTGTACATACTTTTAAATGTCTGTGTGTTTTTCTCCATGACGCCACACACATATAACACTACAAAACCTGTAGACAGATACTGTATCAGAGACTTGAATTTTTTGACGTCTTATTTTTAAGCTATTATCAAACATATGTATGGCTAATGTATTGGTATGTTTTTTATTTTTTAATATATTCACAACTATATTGTATTTATACATCATCAGTTGAAATCTGTGTGAATTACATCGTTTCCCAACATACCAGGGGGCATTGGAAATGGTTCTTAATACTTTTAGACTGCAATCTTTGGATGATTTGGATATTGGGTTTAGATGATTTGGATATTGGAATTTGAATATTTGGATATTAAGTGTAAACAGGCTTTAAAAGTTATTTATAAGTTATTTATTGTCGAAAGCTAGTGGTGGCATCGAATTATTAACTAGTAAGATATTTCATCTAGCTATTGTATTATAGATTTTGTTTAATGTTTTGTTTAATTAGTTAAAATCCCCCGTCTCGATACATAAAATACTTCCCTTTACAAAAACGGTCGCGAATGTTACAGTCTCCTAAAAGTGCTTATTGCAGCAAAGCCAGAGAATTGCCGAAACAACGTCTTCAATTGCGTGCCTGGGCGGCGCGTTCGCGCCGCGGCCGCAGCCGGGGCAGAGCGCTGCGCGCGGCGACCGCTGCCAATTTACTCAAGCCCGAGACGGAAGCAGGGTGGGGGTGGTTGCAGAATAAATTGCCAGCGCGAAGCTTCGTCTTCTCGACAATGGCAGCGAAGCCGAGTTGTCCTCCTGCCCACTGTCGTTTGGAGAACGTTGCAAGGCATTTTTCTAAAGGGCTATATAAAAAGACAGACCCGTTCTGCCATCTCAGATCCTTTCGGTTTGTAATTTAATCTGTCGTTTTTTGAATGGAATTCCTACCAGTCTTTCAGGACCAGTATCGAATGGTTAGTCAGAATGACATGTGCAATACTTCCGTGGAAGTAGAAATGTTTCAATAGGCTATCTTCCAATTAACGAACGAAAGCGATGCCGTGAGGCCTCTTTTGATAACCAACGTAGTATTGTAATAAAATGTTACGACACGTATATTGTACACTTTATTCACTGTCATGAAATTAGATCTTAAGTTAAGTATTAAATTATTTGATTTTGACTTCAGTATTCTGCTGAATTTGGCGTCAGGGTTATCAAAAGAGAAAAAAAACTGACGTAATATTCTTTGAGTTTGTCATGCAAAATGAATGGTATCTGTGATTCGGACATTGAGAGAGCAGCAAATGCCGCGTCGAAGGTTTAAAACCGGGAATAGCTTGAGCATGAGGATGCAATCTTTAAAGATCGATATTGGAAGAAAAATGTTAATTGTATTTCGGAGAAAATAAAACTCCGGTAATACATTTCCGGCAAGGCGGAGAAAGAAAAAGAATTATGTGAGAAACACTAATATAAATAACTTTATTGTTTATTAGTTCATTGCTGACTGTTTTTGAACCTCAAAACACGTAACGGTATTGTTAGCACCCTTGCGGGCCTTTCTGATTCTTTATGCTCGAGGGCCTTTTGAATTCTCTATGGCCTGCTCTAATACCAACACCACATAAAACATTTTTATGAATTCGATTTATTAAATTTAAGATAAATCAAATATAATAAATAAATGGTATAATGTTCAAATACGTAAAATAACTCGTTATAAACCATTTTTTGCTTAATTTATATGAATCTTGCAATTCTGGAATATTCCCGTAAATTTATAATTACCATCAGTCACTCACACTTCACTATTACATTTTACATTTTTTTTTGAGATATAGTATGAGCTTCTTGAGTAGCAGTACTACTAGCAGTAATATGTGTTAGACACATCGGCTAACATCCTAGAAATGTTATTTTTTGAAGTTATGAAATATTCTAAATAACTTTTCGGGATAAAGGCAAATGACCTATAAGTATCAATACATTAGCGCAATTCACATTCTTATTTTCCATATAACCCTCAAATACACCATAATCATTTTCATACATTTCTAGAGAATTTACTGAAAACCACTGTCTGTACCATTGTTAGCTTCTGCGAGAATTTCCGCAGGAGCTTCACAATATTCTTACATTTTCTACGAACAAATCATTCAACATCGAGTATGCAGTAGTTTGGATGCACATTGTTTTGTTTATCGTGTCATAGTAGGATAATGGATCACGGGATCGGTCAATTAATGACTTACACTTGTAAGTCATTAATTGACCGATCCCGTGATCCATTATCCTACTACTTATTAACGGTCGTGATTTCTACAATGGTCAATATCGTGTCATATTGACAAATGACGATTAAAATATGTTTTTTTCACTTTAGACGCAAGAAATACGTCAATTATCGTTTGATTCATCAACGAACTGGTAAACCATTAAGTTTTGCGTGCACCACGGGCGTTACTAGTTTTTATCTCTCAGGCGACTTCCAGCCCCTCGGGCCAGAGGTCTCGGGGTCGGAAGTTAGCCCTCGGGGCAAAAGCATCTACTTAACGCCCTATATATATTAATTACTAATATGCACTTGTTATTGTTTCTGGGAAGAAAAATAAAAAGTTATAAGGAATATATAGAATATTTTAAAAATAAGACACATTTTTAGTAGATTATTATTTGTTGCAGTATTATTTATTAGTTTATTTTGAGGTAGGATTAATAATTCGCATCTTTGGAGCTTATCGTTGAAAGAAACTAAGGAACAAAAATAAGTGACAATTTTGAAGCTGCGAAATATTGGAAGAGCTTTTGAAGAAATTGGGGCAAGAAAACTGCTATTCGTCTTTTTGCGATCTGGTAATAAGGGACGAATCTGAAAATGAGTATTACTATTAGAATTTCTGGGCGTTATGGTCATGATTGAAGAAAATAAAGATTTGAATCAAAACGAAGATCAAGATCAAGTATTGAAGAAAATACCGGTGTTTCGTGTGTGGGCGAAAGGAAATAGTTTTCCTTCTGGTTTTCTCTCGGAATTCGCGCGTGTGAATGAAGTTTACGCGCCAAACATGCCGGTTGAGATTCCGCCGCGTCTTATCTGGGAAAGGAGTTGGATGTCAAATGATGCGCGTTTTCACGGCTATCTTTGGAAGTAGTTCCAAGTCCGTTCAAAGAGTTTTGTACAAAAAAATTAATTCCTTTTTTTCTGTAAGATAGGTGGCTGTTTTTTAGGGAAAACTAAGGCTATCTCGAACGCGCCACGTTTAAAATGTATACCCTTTGCTGTTAATTCACCCCAAATAATGGTTATAGTAGATTGCATTTGAAGAACGGCGCCAAGTTTGAACCCTGGCACCGAAAATTGTACAGAAAGTTGAGGATTACGAAACTACTTCAATAAAATATTATACGTCATCAACGTCTTGCGTTTGTGTTTTTATTTACACATTAAGAAGAGACGAATATAAAGGAACAATATATTACATTACAGGAAGAAAGAAAAAATAAACTACACGTAACTTAAAAACACGAATTAATTAATGAAAATTAAACGCACGATCTGGGTGAAAGAACACAGGATTTGTAAAAATTGTTGTTTCATTTGTTATGACAGATTTGTAAGGTTGCTGTGTTACAAGGTAGGCGATGCAAAAGTGAAAAAGGCGTTCTTTTTGAGTTGCGTAGGCAACAGGGTGACCAACCTAGTAAAAAAGCTGTTCCCAGATAGAGAAATGTCAAGTATTAAATGAGCAGAAATGTTAGAGAAACTTAACAATTACTTTAACAAAGTGCCTCATGTGGTATCAGCTAGATTCAAATTTTTTTCAATGCAGGAAAAGTGAGGGGCAAACGCACAGTGAATGGATAACAGAGCTGTCCGGGCTGGCGCGGCATTGTCAGTTTAAGTGCCCGCCATCAGATAAGGAAGTATCATACGCAGAGACTTAAATAAGGGATATGGTAGTACTACACACACCGGAAGAAAAAATAAGGTTTCAAGCTCTACAAAGTGGTAACCCTTCGTTAGAAGAAGTGCACAACCTATGTAAGACGTACGAAATGACGTGCGAGACAGCTGGCCAGATCGCGTCAGAATCGCATCTGCACCACAGCAAGAACAGTGGGTCGGTACGTAGCGGAAAGAGGGCAAAAGAATATGGGACTGATAGTGACTCCAGTGAGTGTAGTGGCAGTGCCGGGAAAGGTTACCGCAACAGAGACGGGAACCACAGTAATGAGTGGAGGCGTAACCGCCGACCCAGTGGCAAGCCAGGGTTCAAGAGGGTCAGTGACAGTGACAGTGACAACGGCAGTGTACAAATCAAGAAATCGTGTAAAAACTGCGAGAAGTTCCACTCAAAAGAACAGCGTAGATTCAGAAATGCGCAGTGTTTTTGGTGCAAGAAAGTAGGTCACATTAGGGAAGTGTGCGGAAGAAAGAAGCACGCGGAACGGTACAAAAAAAACAGGAGCAAGAAATGGAAGTTGATATGATCAGTCAAGTGCTCGACACCCGCAAGCAAGATAAGTTGATGGTCAAAATTGAGCTTGACAAAGTGCCGGTGAGTTTCCTGTTAGATACAGGGGCCGCGGTAACACTCATTAATTTAGAAACTTACCAGCGGTTAGGGGCACCCAGGTATCAGAGAGTGCAGAAAGGCTTATACGCTTTCGGCAGGACCCCGATTAAGGTATTGGGGAAAGTGTCGCTCAGGGCAGCTCACAAGAAAAGGCAGGCTGATATCGAAGTGATCGTGGTGGACCACTTTGACGTCACGAACATCTTGGGTCTCGACTCCTTTGACAAGCTCGGATATGGAGTAATCGACTCAGTGAACCGGGTCTCGGAGAGCGAAGAGACACAGGTCGTCAGGAAACTAGAACAAGAGTTTCCAGAAGTGTTCTCTCCCTGACTCGGTGAATGTAAGCACTTCCGAGCGAGCATTCAGCTGAAGGAAGGGCACAAACCACGCTTCTACAAAGCAAGATCAGTCCCGTGGGCCCTTAGGGAAAAAGTAGCCGAAGAACTGAGACGGTTGCAGGCTGACGGTGTCATCACTCCGGTATCGACAAGCCAGTGGGCCACACCTTTGGTCGTGGTAAAGAAAGTCAACGGTGCGATTAGATTGTGCGGCGATTTCAAAAGTACAGTGAAACAACAGGTGGAAGTAGAGCAATACCCCATCCCGAAGCCGGAAGACTTGTTTTACAAATTGTCCGTCTGGCGGGAATTCTCGAAAATTGACCTGCGGGACGCCTACCTGCAGCTGCCACTCGACCAGGAGGCCAAGGAAGTATTAGTGATCAACACCCCGTTAGGCCTCTTCAGGTACAACAGGCTGCCATTCGGCGTGAATTCCGCAGCCGCACTGTTCCAGCGCTGTTTAGAACAGCTGACAGCGGAGCTGAGAGGTTGTTGCAACTACCTGGACGATATAATAGTCACCGGGAGCTCGGAGAACGAGCACAAGGAAAACTTGAGGAATTTATTTAAGGTACTCCAAGACAATGGATTGAGAGTGAATAAGGACAAATGCGAATTTTTTAAGGACCTGGTAGTGTTCCTGGGGCACGTGCTGGACAGCACCGGCATTTCGCCCACCAGCCAGCACGTAGAAGCCATCCTGCGGCTGCCACCGCCTACAGACGTGAAGCAACTACAGGCATTGTTGGGGAAAGTGAACTACTACAATAAATTCATTAGGAATTTCTCCATTATTGCAGTTCCACTCAACAAATTGAGAAAGAAAGGGGTGATATTTGTATGGTCCCAAGACTGTGAAAAGGCACTGAGCCAGTTAAAGGAAGCACTGGTGAAAACGGTTAAACTAAACCATTTGTGCCGGGTAGGCTCACCACGGTAGCAGCGGACGCCTCGGAGTATGGCCTCGGAGCGGTATTGTCGCAGAAAGACAACAATGGTGTGGAGAGGCCAATTGCGTTCGCATCGAAGTCCCTCAACAGACATCAAAAGAATTATTCTCAAATTGAAAAGGAGGCGTAGGGGATAATCTTCGCGGTAAGGAAATTTAATGATTATTTATACGGCAGTAAGTTTCATATAATTACAGACCACAAGCCGCTAGTACAATTATTCCACCCAGGAAAAAGGATCCCGGAAAGCACAGCAAAGAAGTTGCAAAGATGGGCACTTTTTTTAATGGATGACAACTACCAGATCCATTTCAGAAGTACGACCCAGCACGCAAATGCGGATGCCCTATCTAGGCTGCCAGGAGGGCGGGACCTGGAGTTCGACAAGTTGGAGGAGGAGTGCCTCCAGATCGATACTGAAGAGTGCCAAGTGCTGTCGGAGTTTCCATTGGGGGCCAGGAAAATCGCAGGGGAGACGGACAAAGACGCAGAGCTGCGGGTGGTAAGAAACTACGTAAGGGAAGGCTGACCGCTCAGGTGCCTGAGGAGCAACGCATCTTGGTACAACAAAAAGGACAGGCTAACATGCAAGGCAGGAGTATTACTTTTAGCAGGAGAAGAGTATACAAGTGTCGTCATCACGAGAGTGCTGAGGAAGACCGTACTGGACCTCCTCCATGAGGGACACTGGGGCGTGGTCCGTACGAAGCAGCTGGCACGCCGGCACTGCTTCTGGGAGGGCATGAATGCAGACATCGTCCAGTTGCTCAAGAGGTGCGAGGCCTGCCAGCTGAACCAGAGCGCGCTCAGAAAGGATTTGGTTCCCTGGCCTGAGCCCACTGAGCCGTGGGAACGTGTGCACGTGGACTTTACTGGCCCATTTTGGGATAGGATGTGGATTGTGGTAGTGGACGCCAAGTCAAACTATCCATACGTGGTGGAGATGGCCAGCACCACGTCGACTCAGACGATTAATGCACTGGAGAGAATATTTGTGACCAAGGGGCTCCCGGTCACGTTAGTATCGGACAACGGCACCCAATTTACGTCTCAGGAATTTGCGAACTTCTGCGCGAGCAACGGGATTCAGCACGTCTGCGCGCCGCCTGTCCATCCGCAATCTAACGGAGAAGCGGAGAGGTTTGTTAGAACATTCAAAACAGCAATGTCTAAAGCGCGCGCAGCAGGCACACACAGGTCCCGAGCGCTACTGCGGGTCCTGGTCACCTTCCGCACATTGCCAGGCGCGGATGGCAGGAGCCCAGCCGAGGTGCTACATGGGAGACAACCAAGGACGTTGTTGTTCCTACTGAGCCCAGTGGACCCATACAGGTCGGTGGGGACACAACCCAAATTCCAGGTAGGTGACAAGGTGTATTGCACCTCCTTCAAAAAATGCCCAGCATGGCTTCCGGGGATAGTGACGGCGGCTAAGGGAAGCAGGATGTACCTAATCCGCACGGAGTGGTGACACGCCACCAGGGGCCAAATGAGACCCCGGGTGAACCCCAGCAGGGTGGACTCCCTACCCTAGGTATCTCCCCATGAATTTTACAAAAAAGTGATGAGGGAAACGATTTACCTCTCACAGGAGGCAGCCGCCGCGAGCACCAGTGGCCATGACGCAGCAGAGCCCCCACTAGCGGACGTCAGCGAGCCAGTTGAAGAAGGCGTAGTGGAGACACCCAGGATGCAGTTTCGCCCCCGGAGGAGCACCAGGAGGGTGCGTTTTGCGCCGTACACGACGCAATTGGGTGCGGAGGGTGTCGTGACCGGCCGCACGTAATCAAAAGTGCCGCCACGGAATGACGTCAGTAGGGCGTTACCGCCCCTGGCGGCAGTGGGCAACATCCAGCGCGGGCCAGCCGTGCCCGGCTGAGCGCGGCCGTCACGCCTGAGAGGGCTGGGTGAAACTCGACCCCGTCCCTACTACGCAGCCAGTCAACGGCCTACGGCCCGGGGCCGCTATAAGAGGGCCTCGGCGCAACGCTGAGGCAGATAGCGAGCGACTGTGGTAGTGTGACGATCTGGCGGTATAGTGGTGTTATTGTGTAGAGAGAGAGAGAGAGAGACGACGAAAACTGTGCTACGACTTTAGACTTCCCTTCTGCTATTTGGCGACTCGGCATTTGTTGGTATATCCCCTGATTTACGACGACACGGCTACATTCTCTCTCCAAGTTCTCCTGGTTATTCGGCACTACGGCTTTGTACCTGGGTTTGTCAATAAATTTGTTTTAAGAACCCTGGTGTGTTTAATTTGGATACATCAGAATGTTAAAGAAGACTAAAACCTGGCCCTAAATAGCTATTTTCACTGAAAAATTTTAAGCCATTTTAAAGAAAATGACGATTAAGCATTATAGTAAATGCGAAACTTGAAGCTCATTTCACTGGAATCTACTGAGTTCTCGAAAACCACCAATTAGAAGCACTTTCACACACAAATGCATAATGTATTGAAATCGATGGAGGTGTGCATATTAACTGGGTGAGATATATCCAAAAAAATTACATTTGTGTAATTTTTGAAAAAACAAAATTATACACCAAAATGAACTTAACGTCATATTAAACAGTGCAATGAGCACTATCCATTGCAAAAATTTGAAGAAAAACTGTGGAACCATTTTTGAGAGAATGCACTTTAAGCGTTGAAAATGCGGAATTTTGAGCTCATTTTCACAGACAACTTGAGTTTTTGGGGAAACTTTATTTAACCTTATGTACTCATAAATATAATGTGAAGATGTCGCCTCTAAAGTAAGTATTAACTACGTGAGAAACAAGACAATAAAATTCCATTTTTGAAATTTTTGAAACAACAAAAGAATACAGCAATATGGTTTATATCATGGTATAGGGTTAGTTTGGCACTAACCCCATCAAAAAATTAAAGAAAAAAATTGGTGCCATTTTGAGAAAACCTTGCTCTTGTAATTTTTTAAAATTGCAAATATTGCACGCACTGTTGCACGAAAACTATTAAAATTTATCTAATTATCCAATTTATCCAATCCAATACTGTTTACAGAACACAGCTAATAGTATGTTACCCTATTTTCTAACAAGAGTGTTGGTAACAGTTTCTAACTCTCGGTAAGAGGAACAGTTTCTAACTCTCGGTTTTAACAGAAGCCTTTGAAAAAAATTAATAATACAGCTATTCGGTTGCTCAACATCCCTTTGAAAGCAGAAACTATCGTTTCGACGTAATGCACCTCGAAAAATAATTTGTTTATAATCAATTTCCTCCCTATTTGATAAATATATCGACTTGCCAATTGCAGGACTTAAAAGAGAATATAAAAACAAAATAAAAATTATGTTCATACTCGCCATAAAAAGACGGATTTAGTGTAATTAAATTGGCCACAGAATTTGTTTATAAGCTAAGTGCTTTTTAAGCGTAGCAGGCAAAAGCGCGACATTGGAAAACTGGTTTTTCAGTATGCTTGTGTTAAGTTAAAACAAACGGGGTCATTCTAAAATGTTAATTTCTTATAAACATATACATATATCTCGAGATCGAAATATGATAGCACCAATCAGATTCCGGAATTTTTCATCGCATTTAAACGCCATTCAGATGAGAGAATAAAGAATTGCAACATTTGCAAACTTATAAACAATTTCCAACTTTTTCAAATCGAAAGGGGGGAGAGTCTCCAGATGTCCCAGAGCCGAAAATCGCGAATTGACAATTTTACAACAATTTATAATATTATAAACAAATTTGAAATATGTGTCAAAACGGTCGGGAAGGGTCTGCAAATTGTGTCTGAGATGAACATCTCAAAATAGCAGTTTGACAGGAGTTACAAATCGATTGCTAAAAGTTAGAACAATTCTTGCTGATAAATATTTATTGATCTTTTGACAGTAATTCTGGACGCAAAACCCCGCTCAGAAATATTTTTTCGTCGTGGCGTACACGCAGGCAAAATATCTCCTGCGGCAGGGATATATGACGATATTTTTCCGCCTCGTACATAAACGAACTAGCTCTCTCTCCCTGAGACAGCGTCATTTCCACCCCTTGGGACGTTGCACCAATCAGAAACAACTGTGGTTCTACCTGCTAGCGATTGGTTCACGCGTCCCTCTCCCTGGCCGCGGGGTGTCCAAGTTTGTCGGCGCGGTTGGGAAGATAGGATTTTGCCGGCCAATTTTTGTGAGGGAAAGGGTACGTATATACGAAGTAATATACGTAGTATAAAGAAAGTTATGTAATACTGCGGAATGAACCGATGTAAGTAAACTAATCAATCAACATCAAAATTTAAATCGTTTGTAAACACTGCCCGTGGGTGCAACGTAGATACCCCTAACGGTACCGAAATTATTATTACTTGAGAATTATTATTACTTATGAACCTTTATTATTGAGAATTCCAGAAACTTAATTGAAAACAATGTAAAGCAATTCTAATGGTAAATACCATTAATCAAGATAAATAAACTGGAAGTGTATGTTATTTTCGAATTTTCAACTTTTAAACGATTTTTCACATCTCTTGTTGGATTTGTAAAACTTATGACCCATCAAATCAATTGTAGTCTTTCTGCGCTTATAGAAGCTCCAATTCACTGTTTATCTCGGACGGACTCAGCGTTTCGAAGAGGAGCTCTGGTGTTAGACTGGCTCCTGGATATTTATTTGTAACTATTCTCTGTTGCCGAAGAAAACTATTAAGCATTTCAGAAACTTTATTCAAAAATATTTGAAGCAATTCTACTCTCATATACAATCAATTAAGATACCAAATAAACTGGAAGTGTCAGCATGGGATTTTCCTATTTTGAACTTTTAAACAAGTTTTCAACTCTCTTGTTCGATTTGTAAAACGTATGTCACATCAAATTAATTGTTGTCTTTCTGTGCATCTGCATGAACCGATTTAAGTAAACTAATCAATCTATCAGCATGAAATTTAAATTCAATATATACACTACCCATGGGATCGACTTACATATACTTAATGGATTACCAGGAGAGGTGGCTCAGGACATCAAGTAGTGCCCCTGACCGAGATGTGCTAGGTTCGAGTGATGATAATGGCAGTAGTTTTCGACACTATCCATATAGTCTGGTTGAGTCCTGTCGTTGTGTGGAAAAGAATTCTACCGGCTGACTGCTTTGATCGGTAGCTTTCCATAGTTTCTCTGGTCAACATCAGGTGAATGGCCGGGCAGTACCATACAAAACGGGTCAATGTACACATATCCATTTTTCGGGAGGACAGGCATTTAAAACAAACACCACCGTTGAAGGATTAAATTAAAGAGGATTAGATAGACATATACGTGATTTTCATTAGAAATAGTACAAAAACCCTATAGTACTCAACGAGATGGAATAGACTATACTCCGAGCAAATGGAGAACAAACAATGCTAACTCGCGAACGGTGCAAAGTGAATGTATAGCAAATAGCATAGTATTTATAAGTTATATCGGTGAAACTCGTAGTTACCAACCTATTCTTATTTTGTTGGTACCGTACTTGTTGAACCTTTGTTATGTTCCAAGTTGACGACTAAGCTCCAACCAGCCTTCGGCTTTTTTCAGCCTTTCGTCGCCCGCTCTCGCGGAGCTTTTGTTCGTTGAGTCCAAGGAGGAATGAGACTTTTTGAATCCTTTTCAACAGTATGCGTTTGTAAAACACTAACGGTTTTCATTTAAAAAATACTCTGATCTGGTTACTCAAACAAATTTTTGTATTTTTTCTTTAAATGAGATATAGAGGTCTGTAGATATGTTTATCTTTCGCTCTTATTAACAGGTTTCATGGCATAAACAAAAAAATATTCGTAATATTTTAGAAGTACCCTTACCTGTCACCATTTGGTCGTGATTTCGTTTTGTTGTGAGAGTGCAATTGATTAATGGAAATCAATCGTCATTTCGTCCCCTGGCGCGAGCAAGCGTTTCAGTGTTAGTATACTCTCTGGTGTGAGGTTATAATTAGGGAAGAGAAGAGTGAGTCGGCGAAGACAATAAGAGTTTTTAAATGCGATTAGCAGTAAACCATCAAATTTTGAGTTTCTAGTAGTGAAAATTGAACGTGGTCAAGGGGTGTCTACGGCCATCGACAACGAGAGCGGCAGCCGGAGGAGTGAGCGGGGGGCCCGGGCGAACGGCTCCTGTTTCCCTTGGCTTTGTTGTCTGAGCGGTGGGTGGGGAAAGGCGGCGCCTCGTGTTGCCTCCACGTCCGCTGGCGCGGCGGGTGGCGCGTTGTTTGCGACCGGCCGGGGGCGGGGCCGCTCGACAGCTCTCGGGCGCCTCAGCACAATGTCGGCAATTTGGCGTAACTCGACGCGGCACGGCGCCGCCCGCCCGCCCGCGCCGGCACCCGAGGCGACGCGTCGCCACGCGAGGCGAGGCGACACGACGCCACCTCGCCTCCCTCTGCTACCCGCCCGCCTAACCCTTCCTTCTGCGCCACACAACCCCCACTCCTCTCTCCTTCCCTCCTGTCTCACGGACGCCCCTCCCCTTCGCGTCCCTCTTTTTTCCCAACCGCTCTTTTTCCCAGCAGCCCTTTCCCGTCACGCTTTTCCCCGCCCCCTCCCGTCTCAACCTCACCGCTCCACCCCCTCTCCACCCTCTCGCACTCCAGCACTCGCCGGGCGCTGCTGTTTGCTTGCCTCGCCGTCCGACCAGCTGCACCTGCTGTCCTGCCCCGGCGCTGCCACACGAGCAGTGACACACAGGGCTGCCCTGCCCGCCGGCACTGCCCGTTAAAGCGACGATCACTCAAACAAGGGTGTCAGGGTGATAAGTTATCAAACTAACGAACCAACAAATAAAATAAATAAATAAATAAAAGTCTTTATTCTTGGCAAGGCTTCAGAGAAAATGGTACACAGTTAAGGTGAAGAGCTTCTTACACACACTGGCGGAAAGTTTTGCTACACCCACATTGCATTGTAGTACAATACCAGGAAACTGTGAATAAAGATGATGCTGATGATGATGATGATAATGATAATAATAATAATAATAATAATAATAATAATAATAACAATAATAACAACAACAACAACAGCTGAACAAACTCAGGCTGATAATGAGACAACCATGTCTGAAATGATTGACGATGAGAGTAGAGAAGTGAGGATTCGCAATGAATTTGCAGGCGCACTTACGGAATTCGAAGGAATTGACCCTCGCCATCTCATTCCCAGACAAAATTGCCTGAAGAAACTGGCAAGGGTTATCAGCGTCTTGAATGATAAAATATTGCCGCAACATCTACAACAAAGACCATTTTTCGAAGAAGTGCGTACAGCAATTTATTGTGCAGCGGTTGTGGCTTGAAGATGCAACGGTTCCATGCTTTTCATCCGCGTAGCAACTGCCCACAATGATCGATGTGAAAGAATGCCGCCGTGGGAATGACGGCTGGTGAATCGTGTAGAACACATTAGAAGAGATATTGGGAGACTCATTCAATTTCAAAAAGGAAGTACCTACGAAAAACTGAGAAGAAAGGTGAACAATATCCTTACCAGTACAAAATTACAATCAAGGCACGAGCTCCTGAATAGAACTATAACCCAACATCTTGACTCCTTAGGACAAAAGCTTTTGGCGGTAACAAAACACCTCCGATGCTGTAGAAATTGTACTATGAGGAAGCAACAGAATACTCTTTTTAACAGGAACCAGAGAGGTTTCTAAAGGAATGTTTTAAAGGGCAAAGGGTTATAAAGGCAAGGTTAAAGGGCAAAGTGATATAAAAGAGTCAGACCTTTCCGCAAAGGCAAAGATTGAGGACTTTTGGAAGCCTATCTGGTCATCTGCTGTGTCTCATATCCCAGATATGTCGTGGATTGAAATGGAATATGACAAACGCCGAGATACTCCTCTAATGGATAAACCAATCATCACAGCGGATTCGGTGGTTTAGCGGATTCGGTGGTTTAGCGGATTCGGTGGTGTAATGGTCAGCGTACCGGACTGTTGTACGCGAGTTTGCGGGTTCAATCCCGATCGAAGCCGTGGATTTTTAAGGGCGAAAAAATCCTTCGTACGCCTTCCTTCGGAGGGGAAGTAAAGCCGGCTGTCCCATGTTAGTAGATTTACTGCATGTAAAAGATCCTCAAGCCTAAATGAAGCCTCTGAGCAAAATTGAGATCCGCCTGTTTCGTCGCCCAAGATAATACCTCCTTTCTCCGCTAGGTGGTGAAAGGAGCGTAGCGAAATTTGCGTGGTTAGACGGAAGAGCGGGCCTGATGGCCCGAGTCTCGCCACGTAAAATAAGGCATTAACTAACTGACACCGTGGGCGTTGTCCAAGCAGCTTTGAAGAAAGCACATAACTGGAAGGCACCGGGCAGTGATGGCTTGAACAATTATTGGCTCAAAGAGTTTACCAGCACTCACCATCATATAGCTACTATAATTCAATCTTTTCTTCACAATCCAGAATATATGCCTTACTTCCTCACTGAAGGTAGAGCGTACTTGTTACCAAAGGAGGGTTTAGGCCTTTAGGTCAGTATAGGCCTATGACGTGGCTTCAAACGTTCTACAAACTCATAACATCGTGTGTTACACAACTGCTGATGACACACTTTGAAGAACAGGACATCTTAGCGGATGAACAGAAAGGTTGTAGACCTGGATTTCAGGGATGCAAGGAAGAACTTATTATAGACTCTGTAATTATGGTGCAAGTGCTTGAAAAACAAAGAAACTTGTACGCATGCTACATAGATTATGATAAAGCATTATTGTCGCAAAAAAATATATTTAAATAGTCTGTCGCAGAGCGTACTTCAATTGTATTGCTCCAACATTTTTTGACAATGTTGATGAGCACCCAATTGAAGGGTTGTATTAACATATACTGCATAATCATATATATAATACCTTGAAAGTAAACAGTTGTCTGGTCGTTAGTTTAATAGTTATTACGTTTTGAAAAGTCTGTCGGGGAACTTGCTTAAGCTGTTGGATAGTATTGTGGTAACATTTTTTGCAAACGTTGATGAAAATTTAATTCCAGGGATGTATATAAAAGTAGTACATAGTCGTATGCATAATATGTTGAAAGGAAACTGCATTCGCTCGCTAGTTTTAAAGTTATTGCGATTTGAACAGAGTGCCGCAGAGCGCAGTTGAGTTGAATAATATATTGTTGAGATATTTGTAGCTGAAGTTGACGAGCGTTTACTTCAAGGATATATCAACTAATAGTACGAAATGTTATGAATAGTATGTTAAAAATAATGTTCTGTGTGTTCTGATCGTTCGTGAAAAAATAATTACGAGTTGAATGGTGTTGCAACTTATTATTTTTTTACAATAATAATATTCATAATTAATAATAATAATAATATTATTAATTTCGGTGACTATAATTAGTCTATAATTCGTGTATAAGTAGTTTTGTTTTAACTTAGTGTTTTATATTGTTTCAGTTTAAAAATTATTACGAGTTGAATGGTCTGTCTCGAGTTGGTGTAGCAATATTATTTTTTATACTAATAAATATATTATTTATTAACAGTATTAGTATTTTTGATGAACCTATAATTAGCCTATAATTCGTGTATAAGTAGTGTTGTTCTTTTATATTTTATATTTTGTCAGCTGGCTTTACTCTAAAGCTGGCTGAACATCGATAATTGAGAAAACTACAAGAGCCTAAAATTTGGGAATACGGCATTTAGTTAGCCTAAAATTATGAGGTATTTTTTTGTGTACTGCTATGTGTGTCAACTAGCTTTATGGACATTATTCCATTACCGGGTGTACAACATGGAAAGTACACGCTAATCACTTCGTGTTCGCGTTTCCTTTCTTCCTTTCTTGTTCGCGTATCTGCATTACAAACTTGAGTGATTTCCCAGCTTTGCGCGCAAAGTGATTGATGTCAGACCAGTTCAGATCTCTTCAAATAACAACCCCCAAATACTTGAAGATAATGACTTTTTATGTATTTATTTTACGTCAAAAAACAGTTGAAACTGTGTATGATGTGCTATGGGGAGAAGTGAATTCTGTGCACATTTTCAAAATTCTGTGATCCCTACACTAAGTCACATACTACATGAATTTTGAAAATTAAAAAAATCTCTCATGTAATAAGATCTATTTTCAAGGATAAATAAGCAATAAATTTTGGGCTCTAATCCATGATGTCCTTCGTCAAGGAATAATACATCCTGCCGCAACAACATGGAAACGATAATTTGAATAACTATATTTCCCAATTAATTCTAGAAGACGTGCACAGATAATGAAGTTACATTTATGTCCAGAAGCAAAACAAGGGGCCATCTCAGCATTTGCTTAATGGATCAGGGAAACTGGACGAAAAACCTGATCGAGATGGGGGTCATTGACCCGGAGGCTGCAGTACAATGTAATGTTACTTTCCTTGTGATGTTCAGTATAGTCTCTAATTGTATAGAAACAGTTCAGGCACTGGTTGATTCAGGTTGGTTCAGGCACTGACTTCAGGCACTGGTTGATCTGTAGGTGAGTATTTTAGTGACACTTTCTCACATTTCCTGCTGAAGGTTACTGCTTTGCTTATTTCTTAGAATTAATTTTCATTTCATAATTTTATCGAGATCCTTTTGCAAAATCTGCAGGTCTCGAGTATGTCGTCGGTATAGTATGCAGTCATCGGCGAAGAGCCTAATCGTTGAATTAATATAATCGGAAATATCACTTACGTATGCTAGTTGTAGAAGAGGCCTCTCACGAAGAGGGCCCTTCCTTGAGTAACGCCTGACATAACTTAAATATCACTAGAAAGATAATCGTCTATCTTAACACTGTGATAGCGACCGCGAAGGAAAGATTCGATCCAAGTGATTACTCTTGTATCAATTGCTGTATTTCGAAGTTTATTAAGTAATCGCTCGCAAGACACTAAGTAAAATCCTTTGTGAAATCTATGTCTACAGCGTCCATTTTTTCGCCTGCGTGTAAAGGCTCAGATATGTTTTGGCAAACTGTTATAAGTTGGCTTTCGCATCAGTAGCCTGGTATGAACCCATACAACAATTCGTATGTTTTCACAAACCCCTTTAATATATTCTGCAATATTTTTTCTCCATTTGTTTACCTACTACAGATGTTAGACTAATCGGGCGATAGTTGTCGATGTCAGAGCAGTTTCCACTGTTGAGGATTGGAACAACTAGGGCCTTTACCAGTCATCAGGAAGAGTACCCTTGTTATTTGATATTTCAAAGAACCGCTTGATGTAACGGACCATGATTTCTCCCCAAGCTTCAGTATCTACCCTGGGACATCGTCGGGTCCTATCGATTTATTGCGACCTTTTGTTGCCGAATTTTTTTCTGATAGTATTCACATTAATTCTAAATGGCGAATTGTTTTCTAATGGCATGCATTGTCGGGCGTTTGTGATGTAATAATGTGTAGTAATAATTGAAAGCATTTGCTTTTTCTGTTGGATTTGTTATTAGATGGTTTTCTGCAGCCCTTTATTACTGGTATCTTCGTACTCATGTCGTTTCGATTCTTTAACATATTTGTAAAAATTGCGCCGAACTATTCTTGGTTTGCAACAAGTTTGGTAAGAACGTTTCCTGCGTGTGTTTTTCGCATCCAGTAATTGGTTTGAGAATGTTTAAAAATTATTTTGTGAAGTTTGTCGCTTCTGGATTTATTGTACGCTTTACGAACCTTTGCTTTATGTCGATTCGCGATTTGGTACTGTGACGATACCGATTATTTCATATTTAAACAGGTATCATTTCCTTTTAAAAGCTGCGTCGCAAAATACGTGTTCGAGCATGTTTACGCCGGTTCCTGGGCGAAGGGTCATTTAGCTACGCGCAGTTGCGACTCTCTGTGCCACGGCGGAGCCCAGAAGAGGGAGGGATTTGTTTAGCTAACTCACCCCTACAACCACAGTCTCTTCCTAAGGATTTCGAAGAACGTCGCGGCCCACCTAGTAAGTTTATTTACACCAAGAGCTGTACGATATAGAGTTAATGTATTTATCAAACAATCACAGCAAACTCGCTGTTTGAACATTTTCCCACATTTCCACTCAGATTAACTATAAGACGTTCTGACCAATTGGCGGAGAAGGCGTAGGAAGCTCTGACCAATCACACAACCTTTTTCAAAACTTTAACAGACCCTTCTAGAACTTTTGGGTACGAAGAGGGAAGAACATAGGCCTGGGTCAAGCTCGCTAGCGCCGGTCACAAGAGATGCTCTCGGGCATCAGATGCGTTCGGGCACCGCCCGATAGAGAATAGGTCGGGCTGTTGCCCACGAAGTAAGTCGACTAGAGAGAGACGGGCGAGTGCCCGAGTATCTTGTTTTGGAACTATTGTCCACAAAGTTTTGAGTTTGTTCTTAATTTGATTTTTAGCAGAGTTTGTTTCGTTAACCTTCGAACACTCTGCTATGCGCCGATGTAATTATTCTCTCTACCCGGTCGCACTAGTATTGCACGTTTTTCTTAATTATTTGGGAATTAATTAAATCGGGAATATTATTAACTGATAAATATCACGCGGTCCGTCTTACAATTGGAAGCTGAGTTGTCGTGGCCTCGTTACGTCACGGCTGTTGAGTTGAAGGGCGGACGGCGACCCACGGCCTCCGCCAGCAAAGGGATCCGGCCAACTCAGGGGAGCGCCCTGACCCCACCCTCCGGACGAAAAGGTACCACGACCGAAGAAAGTGAATCTTCACAGCTTGAAGCGCGTCCGTCTGCAACTAAATGGTGATGTCAATGAAGCGCCGAGCCACGGCCTTCAGCAACGCTCCTCAGGCAATATTAATAACAAACACTCTTGTTTGATTAAAATTGGAATAATTTTCAGGAAGCGCATTGGCGCATTCCTAATTAATGTTCATCTTCAATTTTTTATTTGCTGTAATCTTAATTTATAAAATTTTATTGTATTTATTTAGTCAAAAACTGTATGTGACGTATGGGGGAGAAAATCATCCGCGCACGCTTTCTTGAGTTTCAGAACCCCTTCCCAACAATTTAACTATTAATAGTTGAAAGATGAAAAATAGTAAGTATTAATTTTTGTACTTAGAATTAAGGGTTAGGGAAGGGAAAGTAGTAGCACCGCTGAGTTCATGCACAGTCTGTTAGCAAACATTTTTAGTAATTTGAGCTATTCTATTTTTTTATTTTGATTAAATTTCATATTCACTTATAATCTTTTCTTCTCATTTCGAAAAGTAGCTACGTCCATCCACCACCCCTATTTCAGGCTCTAACTGCCTCCTGAGCTAGCCGGCACCTTGACTGAGGTAAGAGGGGAACAAATTTACGTTAAATGTGTCTCACCCAAGAAGTCGAAGTCATGGTCGTCACAGTACAAATATTCGGGATCGTAATTGTCTTTCAACATTTTACGTGGTATGAACAGATCCTATTATACTACTAACATTACAATATTAACAATTGTATTATATTACAATACTAACAATTGTCTGACTGTTATCTGTGAAGTTCCTTATTTTTTCGGATAGTCTTTCTAAAAATTCAATGTTATCGTCAGGCGGTCGGTAATCCCCTATTATATTGTCTCTGAATGCCTGCTCTTCACTTCTATCGCAAGCATTCCAAAATATTCGTCTGACCAGAGATCGTTAAGCATGCGAAACTAGTTTTAACGCAATAAAATGCGCCTCCGCCGCGGCCCCTTTTATCTCTCCGTTGGCAAGTACAATCTGATCGAGATATTTCCGCAGAACATATCCTCACGAAGCCAAGATTCTGCTTCTATTATAACGCCCGGGTTGTACGAATCTACATGATTCCAAAAGTCTAACGCCTTGATTTAGAGACCCCAACAATTCACCTGCTGTAGTACCAGCGACCCATCCTCACGTCAATTGTACAAGATGGCCGATTCTTGTAACGTTATATGCGGGTGTTACTTTCCAATTGTATTTGCGACGCTACTGGAATCCGAGATGAACGTCTGATTAAGGATGTGACGTCTTCGTCATTTTCACTTCCTGCCTTTGGACTCGTCACAGCAATCTCTTCCGGTCGCTTTGGACAAAGATCTGAATAGCTTCTACCGCTGTATGAGTCAGTTTAACGCCTTTCTGCGTAATATCTTGCAATACTGTCGACAGTCTGTCGAATTTGCGTACACCTATCTATCAATGGGCAGGTCGTCTCTTCCCAGGCTCCTATATTGCAATTAATCCACTAAGTATCACTTGTGATTTCCGGAACTTTTCTACACTCTTTGCGAGGACATACACTTAACACATTTTCACGTCCAAATCACTTTATGACGTTAGTACCAACGTGTAATTCAATTACAACGGGGTGTGAGCTTTCAGTGTTGTCGATTATATTTGACCGAGAGCGGTAGCTCAGTGCATCAACTGATGTCACTGCAGCGCCTCTGGTCGGGAGATCCTAAGTTCGAGTCCTGACGGCGGCAGGAATTTCGACACTAGCTTTTCAGCTAGGTCGAATTCAGTCGCTGTCTGGAGGATAATTCTAGTGGCCGGCTGCTCAGATAGGTAATTTTCCGTAGTTTCTCCGATCAACACCAGGCGAATGCCGGAGCAGTCCCCAAACAAACGGGCCACTGACCGCGCGCAATCTTTCCTTCCTCTTCCTTGTCCTATCCTCTCCCCTTACACACACACTTACACTAACATGCACTGCACTACCACACATTCCGGGAGACCGGTCGGGAGCTTCGAGCTTGTCCTCGCTGGGTCGGTGCCCTGCTGATGGGAGAGTTCTGGTTAGGGGAAACCTCGCTAGCTGACGGTAGGTCGGCGCCGGATCTCGCCATCCCGCGGGGGAAGATCACCGCCATCTCCAGAGAAAAAAGCACTACACTTACGGGACTAATGACTTAAGCTTTGACGCCCCCAGAATCACTAACTAACCAATCGATTATATTACAACTACTGCCTGATTTGAATTACGAGGAAACGCTTCACCGTGAGATTTTAGTGTTCACCGAAGTAGCGGACTATAGATCTCCGCGTATCTGCGGATTCAGCGGTAGTTTGGATCGCCGTCCCGCGCAACAACCCCTGTCGCCGTCTCCTGCCGCGCAGCAGTCGCAGTCACCTCATCCTTCCGCGCAGCTTTTTGCTGGGGTGGGAGTCTAAGCCGTTCTAGTCCTCGACTCCTTCACGGCACGTGCCAATCGAAGATTTTCTTCCTCAAGTTCAATGTTTCCCACTTCAATGCACGAACACGCTTACTAAACACTTACCTTTTTTCCTTATGCAGCGGTTGCACGATCTTTCTTCGCCAATAACGTCCACGTCGAGAATGCGCTCGCAGTAGTTATGGCACCACATCCCACACACACACGGCATTCGGCACCGGATTTCAGCAATCGTCGACACATGAAACATGTAGGGCCGGAGTTTAATTCCAGGTCGGTAATTACTAGAAGCACGCAGATTAAAGATAAAACACTCCCGGGTACCGTCAGTCCGAAATATCCGTCTCGCTGCGGAAAACATACACGAAGACATCCCGCAAGGCCAGCACAGCCACCGATCCTCTCCCGGTACACTTCCAGCGAGTAGCCCATAGTACCGTTGACGTTTTTTCACTGGTAATCCCGAGGAACTACCTGCTCGGACGTCCGTAGGCCACGATGATCGAGGAGAGAATCATGAGAGAAATTTTCAAGTACAATATTTCCTTTTCACTTGTACATCAATCTTACCTAAGCTCTAATAGACCTTAATATTGACGTGTGTGCAGAGCTACAGCTCAAAAGAAATATAAACTCGGATTATACGACTGAAATTTAGCGATCGTATCGTTGAGGTGACTTTAATACTTTTCATTAAAAAAAATTGAATGAACGCCACATTGCAGACTTCTTTGTGCTCTTGTAGCCGTATCGCCCATTGTCTCTTACCAATGGGACACAGAAGCATCTCTTGTTGAGTCGATAATACCTCTGCTACAAATTCAAATGAACGAATGAAAGAGCAAAAACTTGTGATTGAAAATTATTCCAGCGAAAACTTGTACAAAAGATGGCGTTCTACTGGCCAAGAACCATCGACTTATAATCGCAATTATCGTTAATATTTAAGTTACCTACTTTTTGTCTAGTAGCTAGTGTTTGTTTTGTAGTTTCTTTTCTGATGAGCCACTAGTTTTCAAAGTCGACTGTAGAAGACCGGTCAGGAAAAAAATACACACAGATTACTACAGCAGACACATTATTCGATGCCCTTAAGCCTGCGTACGCATTTCCGCTTTGCGGAGGTTAAGACAGCGTTAGCGCTTTAAGACATCGCGGGTGCTTTTTATATCGCACGACATTCAGTCCTCCCCCCGCCGAGTTTGCTGCGTGCTCGCACCTCCCGCGACCCTTCCCAGCCGCGCGCAGCCGGCCAACTTCTAATGAAAGGCGGCGGCGGGTGCGGGCCGGAGGGAAGAATTTCATAAGAGGGACGGCAGAGCGCGTGGATGGAGAGCGGTTGGCCAGCCGCCCCCTGGAGCCCACACCGTTCGCGTTCACTCCCAGTACAAATGCCGTCCTCCCGCCCTCACGACCCCCTTCCCTTCCCTCCCCTCCCCCTCCTACCTGGCTGAGATGGCTCACAGGCAGAACAATGTCACCGGGAGGTTCCAGAATTCGACTCCCCACGGTGGTGGATAATTGACACTAGTTCCATACAGGCTGTCTAAGGAATCAATTTCAATCTTATAAGGCAAGAAGGGGGTCTACAAAGATAACTTTTTCCAACGAATATGTGGTGGGAATTTCAACTAACACATTTTACATATGCAACATTTGCTCTTGATTAGTAGGCAACGCTTCTTGCTCTTTCATTCGTTCATGTGAATTTGTAGTAGAGGTATTATCGACTCAACAAGAGATACTGCTGTGTCCCATTGGTAAGAGCTAATGGGCGATATGGCTACAAGAGCACAAAGAAGTCTGCAATGTGGCATTCATACAAATACTTTGTTTTTTTAATGAAGAGTATAGAAGTCACATCAACGATACGATCTCTAAATTTCATTCGTACAATCCGAGTTTACATTTCTTTTGAGCTACATGCAATTTCTTTTGATACACATGCACACACACATACTTGTATGCACTACACTAGCACACATGTGGAGAGATTTGTGGGGAGCTCAGTTCCCGAATGAGCCTGATATCTGGAGAGGCTAAACCCTGCAACACCATCTACAGGTTGGCACCGAATCCCATGCTTTAGCCTGGGAAAAAGCATCGTCTCATTCCCTGAAATAATATTCACTCTACTTACGGAAGCAATGACCATAACTGTTGACGATCTCGGAATCATCAATCAATAAAGGAATCGATACTTTTTTCTGTTATTGGTGTCGATTTAAGAATGTTTCATATCCACGATCACATGTGTGGCCTTTATTTACAGTGGATCAGTACAGATTAATCGCAGCTGCTTCCAACTTCGTCCTTGCTATTGTCGTTCCACCTCATTGTCGCCCTTGTCAACCTCTTAGTTTTCCTCCTCGTTATGTCTCTCGCCCATCTCGTCATGTTTGTTGTTCTCTTTCCCCTTCATCTCGCCAACCTTGTCATCTTTCTCGTCATTTTTATCGTCCCGCAGTTCTCATCGTTCTCTTGATCATCCGACCTCATCGTTTAACTTCTCGTTACATTATTCGTCCTCGATGTTTTCGTCTATTTCTTTACCGTCATCTTCGTAGTCCTCGCCGTTCTTATTATATTTTTCGCCATCTTCATTCGCGCCATTTCCGACGTTCTCTTTTCCACATCTAGTCGTTCTCGAGTCACCTTCGCCGCCGTCGCCTCCCAAGCGCCGCGCGCGCCGCTTCGCTGTCGGTGGCTCCTCCTCCCCCGAGATGCTCCGCGGAGATAGGACGCGGTGCGCAGCGGCGCTCAGCTGGCGCTCGAGGGGCGCTGCGTCAGCCCCCGCGAGAGGCAATGGCCTGCGCCGGCCCCTTACAGCCTCCTCCGCGCTCACTTTGCTCTACACGTGTTCAATCAGCGGCTGCCTAAATCCTCATGCCCCATTCATGCATGGAATTTGATAAGGAAAATATAACTATCTGTAAATTATAAAAGCAAAAATTATATTTTGAGAACCCCGAATGCCCAGGAAAATTCAATAATAATGATAGTAATAATAATAATAGTAATATAATACATAAAATCAATGTTTGTTGGTTAGTGTTTAATGCACCACCGTGCCGTTCATCCTATTGCGATAAAACTTTGTCCTATTGCTTGCATTTGCGCGAAGGACATAGGAATAGTACAATTTTGTTAACTCCACCAGATGGCGCTGCAGCACAAGACAGCGCTTCAATGCAACTGCAATGTTAAATGCAACTGCCAATCCACCTGAGCTTCAGTGTTGCCCTATGATGCGGCGCAAGGTCGACGACAGGAGGAGCGGGCTGCGCAAGATGGAGAGAGGAGAGGGAAAAGGAGAGAGGGGCGAAAGGAGAGAGAGAAAAAGAGGGAAGAAAAAGAGAGATTGAAAGACAGATGGACAAAGGAGAGAGAAAAAGAGAGAAGGAAAAGATAGAGAGGAAAGAGAGGCGAAAAGACAGAAGAAAGAGAGAACGGGAAAAAGAGTGGGGGAAAACAGGGGAGAGAGAGAGAGAGAGAGAAAGAGAGAGGTGGTGGAAAGAGAGAGGGGGAAAAGAGAGAGAGCAGGACGTCTGCCGAATTCTGCTAGATATATTGCAAAGCTCACACAGTAAGAATGTCATATTAATGTTTAAAAATAGAAAGGTGAAGGTTAAATCAAAATATATCAGGAGAAAATGTTTTTGTGTAAAAAAAATCCAAGAAAACAATCATTTGAATCATATTTCATCAGAATATATGAACGCTGATTTTTTAACAAAGGCGGTGGAAAGTTATAAATTGTTGAAATGTTTGGAAAATAGTTTTTTTCCAAGTGTATGTATCATTTAAATCTCAGGGGAAGGTACGTTGTACTATTGTTCGATGGAAATTATTTATATAAATTTTATATGGTAAGTTGTATGTTGCATGCTCACGAGTCGGACAGACAAAACTTTTATTTGTTTTTGCCGAAGACCGAAAACCAAAACCAAACCAAAAAAATAATGTCTATCCTAAAGCACTTGAATAATTATGTCAACAAAATATAATAAATATTATTTATACTTCGCCTCTATATATCATTCAATTTCAGAAAATTGGTTCATTATCGACCAGAAAATAAACATTCTTTCTGTCATTCCTAATTAAAGAAGAAAATTCTTTCAAACAAACGGTACTTCCACATTTCAGCGGCAATAACGCGCTGGGTACTAGCTAGTGATTATAATAATAATTGCGAGTACAAGCTCTTTGACGATGAAAGATCAGTATCACATTTGTTTTACGTGGATGATCTTCGTGATAGCTAAGAATGAAGCGATTCTCTTCCAAATGCTGTCTGGCATGAATGATTTTAGCAATGACAGGTGAATGAAGTTTGGTCTTGACAAGTGTACAAAATCAACATGAAGAGAGGCAAAATGACGTCAGAGAATATTGAAAATGTGAAAATGTTGTTAATAATCTTAGGGCATTTATTTTCTTTATGTTTGTAATACTGAAAACTGATCAAATAGCGCAATCTTTGGCGAGTAGCTTTTGTTCCGAATCGAGACACACATGGAAGAACTCTTGAAGTTTCCTGACATCACCAAAGACAACAAGGCCGATTCGTTGCGAAAATTGAATTGGCACATTCAGACAAATATATCAGCCTTGAGATTTCTAAATCAGCCCGTAGATCACTGGGACTCATTAATAATACATTTAGCTAAAAAGAAGTTAGACTACGCAGAGCAACGTGATTGGCAAGAGAGAAATAAGAATCGTACACCAGAAAATATGCCAAAGTTAACTGATTTCACAAAGTTTCTGACAGAGTCATCGATGTTGCTACAACGAAACAGACCCAAATCTACAAAATAGAAGACATCCTCTCAACAGGGTAGAGCACGAGATAAAGAGCTGGTCATGATGAATACATAGTCCAGCTGCATTTTGTGTGGAAATGGGAATCCTCTTCCTTTCAACTGTGAGGTGTTATTGAAACTATCGACAGACGACAGACGAAAACTGCTAATAGAAAAGAAATGTGTAAACTGCTTGAAGTATGGGCATTTTGCTAAGAATTGTCGATCATCATAATGTAGGAATTGCAATATGCCACACAAAACTTTACTTCATAAAGTCTAGTTTAAGCAATACGGAGAAACCAGCAGTTTCAGAGACATCTCCCAAGTACAAAACGTTACGAACATTCCAGCATCTCAACGACCAAGTGTAACTTTGGCCAGAAAGACATCTCAAATTTTACTTTCGACCGCACTCATCTACGCAGAGGACAATCAAGGGAATAAAGTCAAATGCCGAGCGTTATTGAATCCGGGTGCACAGTTAAATTTAATAACAATCAATTTAAGTCAAAGGCTTAAATCTCAACACAGAAATCAAAAGCTACAGTTTAGCGGAGTTTATTGTCTCCAAGGGGAAGCAAAAAGAGTCGACCAAAGACGCGTTTCATCACTGCAGAACCAATTCGAGGTAGAATAAGAATTTCTTGTGGTACCTTCGATAACGGAACAATTACCTCAATCAAAAGTCAACGTGGACGAAGTACTTGTACCAAGTCATATCAATCTTGCGGATCCGTCATTCAACGAGCCAGGAGATGTTGACTTACTATTTGGAGCAGGCATTTACTGGAAAATCGTTGTTGGCGAACCTAAGAATCACATCGATGGTGAGCCAGCTCTACAACACACGCAACTGGGTTGGATTCTTGGAGGTGAAGTACAGAGTAAAGGAATTGGAAAAGCTACGTGTCGGACAGCCACCAATTATCAATTGTCACAACAACGGGAAAGGTTCTGGAAACAAGAGGTCATCCCAGAAATAAAATATCAGATAAAAGACGAACAACTTTGTGGGAAACTGTTCTTAGACTCCACAACCAGAAATTCAACAGGTAGATTCATTGTCAGGTTTTCCAACACGACCTGAGGTTGTTCTAGATGAATACAAAGAACAAGCCCAGAGGAGACTTGTAGGACTCGAGCGACGATTTATCAGGCAGACAACTCTAAAACAAGCATATTGCGAGTTCATGGATACGTTTGAGGAGCTCGGTCATATGTCGCGCAGCGAATACACACCACTAGAAACAGGAGAGGCTTATTTCATACCTCATCACGCAGTTTTACGTCCGAACAGCAGCAGCAAGAAGCTGAGAGTAGTGTTTGATGAGTCTGCGGCAACCACAAACGGAAAGTCATTGAACAATAAATTAATGACTGGTCCAAATTTGCAAGCGGAGTTAATCAATTTCATGATTCGATTTCGTACTCACAAATATGTCCTCACAGCAGACATCAAAAAGATGTTAGACAGAGTACAGTACATCGTGAATACAGATCACTGCAACAGATTTTGTGGAGAAGAGACACTCATTTGCCCATAAAAACATATCAATTAAATACGTTCACTTATGGCATGGTTTCCGCTCCGTTCCATGCGATGAGGTGTCTGCAGGAACTTGCTAATATGTACGATCACCAGTATCCTTTAGCAGCAAAAGCGATACGACAGGACTTTTACATGGATGATAGTATCATGGGAAGCGAATCAATAGACACTGTGATGCAGATGCAAGAAGAGCTGTTGGAGTTACTCGATTGATTGATTGAGTTTAAGGGCGCTTCAACGGCTAAGGTCATTTGCGCCCGTGTCAAATTATTTTAAGACCAGTGCATAATATTGCAGTTCCAAGTTAACAAAGAAAATTAAAATCTTTAATAGAAAGCAAAGTAAAACTGAGAAGGGACGTATCTTACGATAAGGGTTTGGCAAAAAATTGCCAGATAGTTTTTTTGTTTAAAATCTCGGGCTAAAAGCCAATAATTGGCATTATCATCTTCTCTCAGATAAGGCTGTACAAGCCAGTCTCTCGCAAAAAGCCAAAAAGCTTGCAGAGAGAAGATTCGTCATTACTAAGAATCTCCGCAAGGGAGCTAGCAAGGTCATGCCTTCGACGGCTCTCTCATCTTAAGACAGTGTAAGAGAACATGCTCCACGGTAAGATCTATTTTGTAGTATTCGCATATAGGGGGTGGGTCCCCGTGGAGGAGATAACCGTGGGAGAAATGGCAGTGACCGATCCGGAGGCGTGTTAAAATGATGTCCTCTCGCCGAGCATCACGAGATGAGGAAGACCAAGGATTTATGGAATCCTTGATTCTCGTGAGCTTATAATCTGAGTTATGCCACTCTGTTTGCCATTCACTGCGGATAGAGCGTTTTATAAACAGCTTAGTGTCTTCTGTGGGGACTGTGAAGATGTCCAATTCTCTTTTCTTCGAGGCAGACTTTGCTGCCTGGTCAGCTATTTCATTTCCTCTTATTCCCACGTGTCCAGGGACCCAGCAAAAGACTAAAATATAGTGGCGGACCAAGAGATGGTGGATTTGCTGTTGGATTGTCATTGTCAGTGGGTCACAAGACGAGGAGGAGATGGATTCAAGAGAGCTTTTTGAATCACTGCAGATCACTACTTTCTTTAGTGACATCGATCCAGCATATTTAAGTGCCTCCAAGAGCGCAAACTTTTCTGCGGTATAGACGCTGCACGAAGAGTCTAGTCGAAAGCCTTGCGTGGATCTACTGCAGTAGTAGGCACATCCGACTTTGACGTTTTGGGAGGAGCCATCGGGGTAAATAAAGAAATGGCCAGGATATGTAGATTTTATCACCTCAAATTCCGATAAGAATGTACTGGGGGGAGTTAAGGATTTAGGAAGGTTAGACAGTCTAACATCTATTATCGGCCGCTGTAGTTTCCAAGGGGAAACAAGGTTTCGGGGGGGGGTTACAGGGTTGGGTAGTTTTATATGAAGCTTCTGTAAGAGCATACGGAGACGGACACCCAGGGGATGGGGTAATGACGGTCTAAGCGCATATGAAGTCAGGTGGGTAGGATGGAGGACTGCTTGACGCAAGGGAATATCAACATTGGGTAATTTCGCGCCATAGGAGGCAATCAGAATATCCCGCCTTCGGCTCAGGGATGGTTCTCCAGCCTCGGGCAAGAGGCTTTCGATGCGGCTCGTGCGGTAGGCGCCTGTACTAATCCTTATGCCAGCATTGTGTATGGTATTTAATGGCCGGAGGGTTGATGGAGACGCTGACCCATACACTATGCATCCGTAATCCAAGATAGGGCGGATGAGAGTTCTGTACAAACGCAGAAGACAAACACGGTCTGCGTCCCAAGAGCTACCAGTAAGAGTGCGAAGGAGATTCATAGGTGATACACATCGGCCCTGTAGTTTACGGATGTGTTTTCGCCAGGTTAGGCTCTTGTCGAATGTGAGTCCAAGGAAGGTTGCGAATTCAATGAATGGAAGCTGCTGTCCTCCAAGAAAAAGGTCGGGGTGATTATGGAGGTGACGGATTCTGCAAAAGTGCATGCAAGTGGTTTTTGTGGTAGAGAACTTGAATCCTGTTTCTTCGCTCCATTCCTGCAGTTTGTTGAGCACAAGTTGTAGTTGCCTCTCAATAACGTGCACGCTCCTGGAGGAGCAAAAAATTGCAAAATCGTCAACGAACAATGATGCTTTCACAGGCTCCCGGATAACTGATGCAATACTATTGATAGCAATGGCAAACAGAGTGACGCTCAAAATTGATCCTCGGGGAACACCGTTTTCTAACTGGTGACTAGAGGATAACACGTCGCCAAGGCGGACGCGGAAAGATCTTGATGAAAGAAAACCTACTAGAAAGAAAGGGAGCCGTCCCCTAAGGCCCCAAGTATGCAAGGTGCGAAGAATACCGTACCTCCAGGTGGTGTCATACGCTTTCTCTATATCGAAGAAAATTGCTACCAGGTGCTGACGTAGCACGAAAGAAGTGGAAATCTGCGTAGCGGGGGTGACTAAGTGGTCCATGGTCGACCTGTGCTTCCTGAAGCCACATTGGAGAGGTGTAAATAGGTGCTTTTGTTCCAGGAGCCAGACCAGACGTGTATTTACCATTCGCTCTAAAAGCTTGCACACAGCTTGTGAGCGAGATTGGGCGGTAACTTGAGGGGGTTGTTCTGTTCTTTCCTTCTTTAGGGATTGGGAGAACGATGGCTTCACGCCAAATCCTTGGTATAGCATGTTCAGCCCAAATCTTGTTGAAAATGCCGAGGAGAAACGAACGAGCGTTTTCAGGTAGGTGTTTCAATATTTGGTTATGTATCTGGTCTGGTCCTGGAGCAGAATCTTTCGCACAAGCGAGGGCACACGAGAGTTCGTCCATGGAGAAAGAGGCATTGTAATCTTTCTCCACGCGACTCGAGAAGTCTAATTTACAGTTTTCCATTTTTCTTTTCGTGTTTTGAAAGCCAGAAGAATAGTGTACGGAGCTGGAGATTTGTTCGTAATGAGAGGCCATTTCTTCAGCAATTTCTTGTGAAGAGGTTAGGAGATTGCCATTTACCATAAGCCCTGAAATAGACGGCGAAGGGAGTCTTCCACCGATCTGTCGGACCTTTCTCCACACAAGTTTAGGGGATGAACGGCAAGAGAGTGACGAGATGAAGGCTCTCTAGGACGCAGCCTTACTTTCCCGTATCGTTAATCTAGCTCTGGCTCGGGATCTTTTATAGTTTATTAGGTTTTCCATGGTTGGGAACCTACTAAGTTTTCCCAATGCCCTCTTCCGATCCCGGACCGCGGTGGCACAATCATCGTTCCACCATGGCACAGGGGGGGTCGTGCATGGCCCGACGACTTCGGGATGGCAGATGAGGCCGCATGAAGGACGGCGTTATTAAAATGGGCAACCATAGCATCGATGTCGTTTGGGCAGTTTTGCGATATTCGTAATTCTTTCTTGAATGTTTCCCACTCAGCTCGGTGGATTTGCCACCGAGGAGGGCGAGCAACGTTCAGATCGGGAATATCGAGGTTGACCCGAATGGGAAAATGGTCACTGCCATGCAGGTCACCAAGGACAGTCCACTCGAAGATTGTAGAAACGGAGGGACTACAGAGAGCTAGGTCCACGGACGAGAATGTTTTAGAAGCTACGGAAAAGTGTGTGCTTTCGCCAGAATTTAGGAGAATTAAGTTTTGGTTATCTATGATATTTTCAAGTAACCTGCCTCTCGTGCACGACCTTGTGCCACCCCAGGCAGGGTTGTGGGCGTTGAAGTCCCCCACAATGAGAAAAGGTGTAGGCACCTGAGAGAGCACATCTTCCAGTTCTTTTTGTGACACGACTTGTCCAGGCGGGATATAAATGTTGCAAATGGTAACAGAAATAGTTCGGAAATTTACACGAACGCAAGATATCTGCAGAGTGGTTCGTATGTCTATTTCTTTCGATACCAAAGAGTTTGTGATACCAAAGAGTTTGTGGCGACTCCGCCATGGGCGCGGAGGCCATCGTCTACGTCTTGCCTGTAGCAACAAAAGCCGCGTAGAGAGAGGGAGTGCTCAGAAAGGAGATGTGTTTCCTGCAGGCAGATAACCACGGGTCTATGTATAGACATTATTAACTTCAATTCATCCAAACGGGTTCGAAAGCCATTTATGTTCCATGACAGGAGAGCCATAGTTTCTAGTTAAGTTTTTGGTTCAAGGATAGGTTATGTATCAGGTTTCTTTTTCTTCTTTTCCCTTCTTTGTTGGAAAGTAATGGCTTGGTTCATGCGAGGTTCCTCATTCCCAGCAGAGTCATCTTGACTACTGCTGGAGAGGGTCGCATGTATTGAGACACCACGGTCCCTTGAGACAGGTGACCTAGATCTAGCAATAGGGCCTGTCGGCCTCAGCTTCTCTTGATGTGTTTGGGTGTTGGTTGAAATATTTATGGTTTGTGTTTCCGATTTTGTTTCAGGCTGGACAAGACATTTAGGATTTGCATCTCCGCCGATGTCATCAAAGGACACCTGGCAGGCAGCATCGCACAAAGTGGAGGCTTTAGGCGTTTGGGTTTCCGAATTGACTGTCTTATGTTGACCCACGGTGTCAGCGAAACTTCGGGCCATGTCCACGGGGTTTCGCGTCTGGTAACGGCGTCGTGCCTCCGGGAAGGAAACTTTCTCAGAGACCCTGATCTTCTGGATCTCTCTTTCCCTTAAGAAAATGGGGCACTGGTTGGAATTAGATGGATGTTTTCCACAACAGTTAACGCACTTTGCCTCGGCGGAGCAGTTTGAGTCATTACAAACCTCCCTTCCACAGTGCACGCAGACTGCGGCGCTCATGCAACGAGGTTGCGTATGGCCAAACCTCTGGCATTTAAAGCAGCGCAGAGGGTTTGGAACATACTGCCTGACACGGAGATTGTAGAAACTACACGTTATTTTTTCTGGTAGAGATGGACGGTCAAAGCTCAGTATCAGAGTTGAGGTAGGAGTGAGTACCCTATTTACTCTCCGCTGAATCCTGTAAATCTCGGACACACTATGATTCGAAGAAAGCTGTCAAGTTTTCTTCCGATTCAGTTGAAAAGTCTTCATCATTTACCACACCCTTGGAGAGGTTTAAGGTCGGGTGGGCGGACACATGCACCTGGAGACCGGCTATTTCTTTTAGGTCAGTGATTTTGCTGATCTGTTCGTCAGAGCGACATTCGAAAAGGGTTGTGCTGTTTCTTTGACGAACCACCGACTGAAATTTGCCCAACTTTTCGATTTCTCTGGCACGTTTGATTGGGCTGACACTCTTCATTGTTTTATTATCTCTTTTACATGACATGACGAGAAAGCGGGGTTTAGTAGGTCTATCAGAGTTATTACAAAAAAACTCTCAAGATTTACCGTTTCACCAACAAAGCTCCTCTTCCTTACGGAAGAGGTTGGGGGGGAAGGTTTTTTATCCATTAAGAGGATATCAGATTCATCCCCGTGGTCCCCACCCACCACGGAGCCAAACAAGGTGATACTCCATCGGAGTGCCAGATTTGCCACGGGGAGATAGTGGGGGCTACCACAGCGCTGGACCGCCGTGGATCCCCCCGCTCACCCTGGAGTTCAGTACAAGACCTAGTCCAAGCCGTTTGTTCGAGAGTGGGTTAGCTCCCGACTGCCCGTCTAGAAGAGTCTGTAGCCCAAACAAGTGTATTGAGACTTACAAGGAATGTTTCTCAAAATACCTAGAAGCACGTATCCCTGGATGCCAAGAAAAAAGTAGCACGAGAGTAATTGGGAAACAGACAGGCCCCTCAACCGCCAGGACATACATTCCCTCCGACACGGGTTACCATGCACGGCAAACACATGCGTGGGCGTTCAGCATACAGAGGGAGCCAGTGTAACAGGAGAGGGAGAAGAAAAGTGACATGATGTTATAAAAGAATGAGAATGTACAATGGGGGGGAAGAAAAATGACTTGTGAAGGAAAGAAATACTTGAGAGCCCTCTCTGTATCACCTCGTCAGGACGTGGACCAACCCACCTCAACGGGCGCTGTTTACCATGACTGGTGTCTTCCCTATTTTTATTGCTCCCTCTCATTCGTCTAATCCTTTGAGAGAACAGGGAACGCCCAGAGGGCACCTTCTGCCCTTACCGTCCTTCCACTTCCCCACACATGGTGCCAGACACATCCCCCTCTCACGACAGTACCACATCCATCTAAAAAGGCACTAAAGAAATGGTTCCAATCCTTCCTTCTTTAAGCAATCCTTCTAAGGGTGTCTTAACCCTACAGTATTCGTTTCCCCATTATAATTCCCGTAAAAGTTTATATTTTAATAAATAATTAAATAAATAAGTAAATAAATAAATAAATAAATAAATAAATAAATAAATAAATAAATAAATAAATAAATAAATAAATAAATAAATAAATAAATAAATAAATAAATAAATAAATAAATAAATCTACTTCAAATGTTCTGGCGGAAGACGAGGAAAAATTGTATATAATATTTTTCTGATGGAAATAAAAATGAATTAATCGTAAAAAGTAGAGATAAATAATGTCGAATGGTTGCGTTTACCTAATACACGTCTCATTGTAATAAAATTCGTTATTTTCATTTTCCTGAGTCAGTGTACTCTCTTAACATTAGAGTATTAGGTATTAAAACAGTTTTATGCCTGAAAATATTTGAGCTTTTTTAATGGGATGTATTTACTTTTTATTACTTTCTGACATACTCTATACATAGTGTAAAGTTATGTAATGGCACAGCGAAAATCAGCGATTTTTCGTCAGAAAAATTCTTATTGTAGATCCCTGATGCTGAAAACGTAGTTAATTCTTGTTCCTATATGTCAGACCTGCATTGCATTTTCCACTTTCACTGACCTCGGAGCCGCTCGCGAGCCCCTGGAACACAAATGCGGGCAGCAAGGAAAGGTGGGTGTAGCAGATGCAGCCTGGGAGTTGCCGTACTGCGAGTGCGACTACATACGGGGATCAGAACGGGTTCAGGGGATTGTTTGCCTTTGGGGCAATGATAGATAATATGCAAGTAGAATAAGTAAATTTAATTGCTTGATAATTGAGTACAATTGATTTGATTTATAAAAAGCCGGAGGACCATTGATAATTTATGACGTTAATGATTGCTCTTCTTTCTTGAAGTACACTTGGTAGCTTACTTACAGTTTGAAGCAAGGAAGGCAGCAACCCAAATCACTCGGCTGAGTGTGTCGCTGTCCGGGCTGAGGTAGGCTCCAGGCAGTTCGGTGGTGCGAACTGGCATGGGCGCGGACTCAGATGACCGGAGCTGGTGGTGGAGTTTGCCGTGAATTCGACCAAGTGGCGGCTGCGGCTCGCGAGTGGCACGAATTTGAGGCAGGTTGATGTGGCCGTACTAATCGCCTTGATAGGCGAAGCAGGAACAGTCGACCTTGTCTCCGTTGTCTGTTTGTTCTGGTTGTCTGTCGTTGTTCTGTTTGTTGTTTCCGTTCTGGTTCTTTGTCTCTCCCAGTTCTCTCTTGTGTGAAGTCGCAGCATTTATTATTGCGGGTGTGATTGAGGCCTTGGAGGGGAGAGTCACGTGGCTGTGACTTGGGCCTATGGTAAGGCGGGAAAGTTTGGAGTGCCCGCGATCGGCTCCCTATACGTGATGTGCCTTCGGGGGGGGGGTGTCACGTGACATTGGCGGCGTTTGGGAGCAAAGACGGTGGCACGTGGGTGTACGCGATGGCGGCCCGTTTGTATTTGCGATTTTAACGGAATTGAGGCATCTGGCATGCAGGTGGCCAGGGAGCGGGGCGGCGTCGGCAATGCACCTAAAGCTCTTTGTCGGCGAGATACATTGACAGGCTTATTTTTGCGAGAGAGGCCCGAAGCGATTCCCAGAAATGTTTGTACACATTTCTGGGTGGCTTGTCAGGTAGCGAGCGATGGGGAGAGGGCCCCGCGTGCCGGGGTGGCCCAGCCGCCTAATGAGGGCTTAGACCCCAGCTGGCGACGCCGAGAAGCGGTCATTGTACTGGGCGGGCGTGGGCCCGTGCGAACGGCGGTTTGCGCGGAAGACGCTGTAAATGATTTTATTGCCCCTTTGTAGTAGTTTCCGAAGTGTAGAAGCGTGCCGGCATGCACGGAGAGCGACTTGTGAGGGGTTGGTGAAAGTAAGCGCTTAATAGTGGGTGGCCGCGCGGGAAAAAGCTGTTAGTTTATTTATTCTACTTGCATATTATCTATCTGTTGGTGGCGAGATTGAACAGTAATGAATGAGGTTTCGAATTGATTCCGTCAGATAGTCTGATTGATTGATTGATTGGGTTTAAAGGGCGCTTCAACTACCAAGGTCATTGGAGCCCATGTCAAAGTATTTCTAAAAAAAATCAATTAAAGTTTATTAAAAGGGTTGCTGGTGCAACTTTCCAGCTAATTTAAAAGCTCATATATACCCTAGAAGGAAACCATCCATTACGCATAAAAAACAGGTAAACAAGACAAATTTTAAAAACAAATCTGGGGTAGAGAAAATATTTATTGCCCTTATTTGTCAGATAAAATTATATATTCCGCTTTCTCTCAAAAAACAAAAATGCTTTGAGAGCGCGTAATCGTCATCTCCGAGCATCTCTCGTAGAGAGTTGCCCAGACCATGTCTTCGTCGGCTGCCAACAAATTTCAAACACTGCAGGAGGACGTGTTCCACGGAAAGATCCGCCCTGCATCTATCACAGGTAGGAGGAGACTCACCTCGAAGGAGGAAACTGTGAGAAAAGTGGCAGTGTCCGATACGAAGACGGGTTAAAATAACTTCCTCGCGCCTAGAAGGTCTGGACGAGGAACGCCAAGAATTGACAGAATCCTTTATTGCACTTAGTTTATAGGTGGTATTGTGCCACTCTGTTTGCCACGCTCTAAAGATGCATCGTTTTAAAGAAGCTTTAACATCAGACGATGGTACAAAAGGAATGTCAACACGAGTACTCTCCGACGCCGATTTCGCCGCCCGATCAGCCATCTCGTTTCCCACGATTCCCACATGGCCTAGGACCCAACTTAGTACCAGGTCATAGTGGTGAGACAAAAGGCGATGGATGAGGTTTTGAACTGATTGCGTCAGGTAGTCTAATGAAGAACGGGAGACAGCTTGTAGTGAGCTAAGAGAATCAGAACAGAGAACTACTCGACGCAAACTCGCTGACTCAATGTGTTTTAGGACTTCAAAAATTGCATACATTTCAGCAGTGAAGATACTGCACTGAGAATGTAGCCGATATGATTTGGTGGCTCTGATACAGTAAAAACTACATGCCACTGTGTCGTTGCACAATGAACCATCTGTGTATAGGAGTACATGATCTGGATAGGCTACCCTTATTTCCTGAAAATGCATCTGGTAAACAAGAGGACTAGTCGTTTGTCTGGGAAGAGTAGATAGTCTGAGGTCAATATTCGGTCGGAGGAGTTTCCAAGGGGGAATGGGGTGACTTGGGGGTTTCAAAGGGGTGGGAAGGTCAACATTAGGGTCCCGCAAAAGATTACGCAATCGAATACCTGGAGGCTGAGGCAGTGATGTTCGAAGAATATATGATGTTTCATATTCAGGATGGATAATTATTTGGCGACAAGGATGATTAGAGAGTCCTGATACTTTAGCACCATAAGATGCTAATAAAATATCCCGCCTTCTTTTTAAGGAAGACTCACCAGCCTCGGATAGAAGGCACTCAATTCGGCTGGTGCGGTACGCACCTGTTGATAGTCGGATACCAGCGTGGTGTATACTATTGATGGGTCGCAGAGTGGAGGGGGCTGCCGAGCCATACACTTCACTACCGTAATCCAAAACTGAGCGGATGAGTGATCTATATAACCGCAATAGGGTAGTGCGGTCGGCTCCCCATGATGTGCCATTTAGCATTCGAAGAAGATAAAGGGGGGAGACACATCTGGTTTGTAGTCCACGGATATGAGCACGCCACGTGAGTGACATGTCAAAAGTGAGCCCCAGGAATCTGGCAGATTCCGCGAATGGAAGCAGATTTCCTCCCAGGTAAAGGACTGGATTGCTGTGCAAATGATATATCCTACAGAAATGCAAACCGATACATTTAGTGGTAGAAAAACTAAAACCTGTTGTCGTGCTTCATTCATGGAACTTGTTCAGCACTATTTGGAGTTGCCTCTGGATCACACTGATGCTGCTGGATGAACAGAAGATGGCAAAATCATCCACAAACAACGACGCCTTTACAGGACCACGCACAGTCGACGCTATACCATTGATGGCGATGGCAAACAGAGTGACACTAAGGACTGATCCTTGGGGAATACCATTTTCAAGAGGGTGACTACGGGAAAGCCTATCACCCACACGAACACGGAAGGATCTGTTCGAGAGGAAGTTTTGGAGGAATAGAGGGAGCTTCCCCTTAACCCAAGAGTGCAGGGATTGCAGAATGCCGTGCCTCCAAGTGGTATCGTAGGCCTTTTCTATATCGAATAATATGGCCACAACATGTCTCAAGACGAACAATGTAGAAACAGCTGTTGCCAGCGAAATGAGGTGGTCCAAGGTTGACCGGTTTCTTCTAAACCCGCCTTGGATTGGCGTCAACAAATTTTTGTACTCCAAGGTCCAGACCAGCCGCTGATTCACCATGCGTTCCAGTACTTTGCATACACAGCTTGTGAGGGAAATAGGTCGATAACTTGATGGCAGTGATCGATCTTTCCCTTCCTTGGGAATTGGCACGATGATGGCTTCTCGCCAAAAGGTAGGGATGGTGTGCTCTTCCCAGATCCAGTTATACAGCCAGAGAAGAAATTGCGTAGCTGTTTCGGGAAGATGTTGCAGCATTAAATTGTGAATTTCGTCTGGACCTGGTATGGTACTTTTCGCAAGCATCAGAGCAGAGCGCATTTCATACATTGAGAAAGGAGTATTGTAATCCTCATTTGCTCGGGTAGAAAAAGTGCGGTTTTCCATTCTTTCTTTAAGCAAGAGGAAGTTGGGAACATAGTTTGCCGAACTCGACATACTTTCATAGTGAGAGGCAAGTTCTTCAATAGCGTCTCGAGCTGTGATCATTTGACCATTTTTGAGAAGACCAGACACTAAATTTGGGGAAGGGTATCCTTTAATTTAACGCACCTTCCACCATACCAGACGTGGTGGCGTATGACAATTCAGAGAGAAGATGTATGCTCTCCATGATGCATTTTTACTTTCTAGAATAGTTCTTCTCGCATTAGCTCTGCACCTCTTATAGTCAATGAGGTTATCCGCATTTGGATAATGTTTTAGACGCGCCAACGATTTCTTGCGAGCACAAACAGCCCTTGAGCAATCCAAGTTCCACCGCGGAACGAAGGGGTGTCGCGATTTGCCGGTCGACTTGGGAACTGCAATGTACGCAGCTTGTAGTACAGCACAGTTAAAATGTGCTGCCATTTCTTCCACACTGACGAACTCGCCCTCCGATAGACTAACGTTCGCTTGGAATGTCAGCCAGTCAGCACGTCGAACACACCACTGAGGGGGGCGCGCCAACCCACGAGCAAGTCCATCAATGTGGACGATAACGGGGTAACGGTCGCTTCCGCACAGATCGTCTAGGATGGATCATTGCAGGACAGTTGCAAGAGAAGGGCTGCAGAGTACTAGATCGATACACGTGCTCACATTTGTGGCGACGGCAAAATGAGTTGGCTCACCGGAATTCAGAATAACCAAGTTCACCGTGTCTATTACTAATTCTAATACACTGCCTCTTGTACAGGTGCGGGAAAAGCCCCAGAGAGGACTATGGGCATTTACATCCCCGACAACCACAAACGGAAAGGGCAGTTGGTTTATCAAGTCCAGAAGTTCATGAGCAGATACAGTCAGTCCTGGAGGGATGTAAATGTTGCACACAGTGAGTGTAAGGGATGGGAGGTGCACCTGCACTCACACTGCTTGAAGGTCAGTCTGAACAGGCACCTCTGTAGACAGCAGCGAATCATGTACCAGAGAAGCAACTCCGCCATGAGCACGGAGACCATCATCCACATCAAACCTGTAAGGGGAGAAACCACGAAGAGACAAGGGTCGAGGTGGGGTGAGAAGAGTCTCTTGGAGGCAGATTATTAAAGGGTTGTGACGGGATAACAGAAGTTTAAGATCGTCCCGTCGCGAGGAGAAACCATTCATGTTTCGTATGAGAGCCATGTTAAATTCAACTTTCGTTTTTCCTCCGACGTTGGGATCCGGATGCGCGAGACTCCTCCCCAACGGGAGCCTTCTCCGAAGCCGAGACCTCCCGGGCATTACCAGGGGGGCTGGATGCTCGCTCAGTGTGGGTTTCGGAAGGAGTAACACGTGGCTTTGATGAGCCTTTCGTGGTCGTGTCTGAGGCAGATTTGCGTCTAACATTTTCTGTTGAAGGGGGTTGGATATGTGTTTAGTCGACTGCAACGGCTGAGTTCTTTTGTCCATCTTATATTTCGTCGGGATGATCACTCTCCCACCTTGGAGGGGAGAGGCATCCACTGGAGACACCTGGCATGCGAAACTCACTACTTGGGGAGTAGCTCGCTCCGTTTGGCAGACCATTGCTACCCTCGGTGTCTTTACTTTCACGGCATCGGAAAAGGAGCGTGAGAGATCAACAGGGTTCCTCGCCTGGTTCCGACGTTTGGTCTCAGGAAAGGACACTTTTTCAACTGCTCGAATCTTCTGTATGGCCCGTTCCCTCAAGAAAGTAGGGCATTGCTTGTAATTGGCCGGGTGGTCACCTTCGCAATTTACACAATGCGGTGTAGTTGCACAGGGTTCAGGTTCGTGCATCGTTCTCCCGCACTTACCGCACACTGGGTTATCTACCATGCACCGCTGCTGTGTATGGGCAAACCTCTGGCACTTAAAACACCGCAAAGGGTTGGGGACATATTGCCGTACGTGAAGATTATAGAAACCGCACGAGATCTTTTGAGGGAGAGTTGGAAGATCAAACGTGAGAATAAGGGTGGAAGTGGGGATTTCTCGCCCATGCTCCCTCCTCTTGATCCTTCCGTCACTCCCTGGCTCTTAAAAAAGGCTATTAAATCTTCCTCACTCTCCGCTGAGAAGTCTTCATGGTTGACCACTCCCTTACACAGGTTAAGTGTTGGGTGAGTGGTCACTTTCACTTGGAGGCCGGCAATCTGCTTGATTTTCATTATCTTATCTATTTGGTCATCAGAACGTGCTTCAAAGAGAATGGTACAATTCCTTTGTCGCACCACAGCTTGAAGTTTTCCATAAGTTTCCTCAATTGCGCGCGCTAAACGGACAGCACTTACCATTTTGAAAGATTTTCCTTCCTCAGCGCATTCCATGAGGAGGAATCTAGTTTTTTTTCTTCTTTCGAAAAGAGACTATTCAGATCAATAGTTCGTTCCGGACATCGCCTCTTCCTTGCGGAAGAGGGCGGGGTAGAAGGTTTAGTATCCATGAGATGGATATCAGATTCATCCCCGTGGTCCCCACCCACCACGGAGCCCAACAAGGGGACACTCCATCGGAGTGTCAGGGTTGCCACGGGGATATAGTGGGGGAATAACACAGCGCTGCACCACCGTGAATCCCCCGCTCACCCTGGAGGTGAGTACAAGACCTAGTCCAAGCCGATTGATCGGGAGTGGGTTAGCTCCCGACCGTCTGTCTAGAAGAGTCCGAGGCCAAAGCAAGCGTATTGAAGCCTACAAGGAATGTTCCCCAAAATACGTAACAACGTATCCCTAAGTGCAAAGCAAAACGTAGCACAAGGTGAGTACTGGGGAAACAAACAGACCCCTCAACCGCCAGGACACACATTCCCTTCGACACGGGTCGCCATGCACGGCAAACACATGGGTGGGCGTTCAGCATACAGAGAGAGCCAGTGAAATAGAAGAGGGAGAAGAAAGGAAACAGGATGTTATAAAAGAATGATAATGAACAATGGGGAGAAGGAAAATGACTTGCGAAAGAAAGGAATACTTGAGAGCCCTCCCTGCATCCCCCCGTCAGGACGTGGGCCGACCCACCTCGACGGGTTACAAAATTTAAAGGTTCAACAAAACACTCACGATTTGATGATATTGGACGAAGCAGAAGCCTACAAATCGTTGGGACTTGTTTGGGATTCTCAATGAGACACTTTGCAAGTTCAAGTCACTCTCTCACAGAAACCAGCAATTACAAAACGAGATGTTTTATCCGAGATTTCTCAAGTGTTCGACCCGCTTGATATTATAAGTCCAGTTCTCATCACAGGGAATATTATAATGCATCAATTATGGGTAGATGGACTCGACTGGGATGAACCACCCAACAAGGAGCAGCTCGACATTTGAGACGAGTATTACATTTCATTACCACTGTTAAACAAATCACCCGAAATGTGAATCTACATAACCAAGAATTCAAGTTCGAAATCCACGGATTCAGTGATGCTTCTGAGAAAGCATTTGGAGCTTGCATTTATGCAATCAGCAAAAACCATGATAGAGTTATTACCTCCAGATTGATTAGTTCAAAATCGGCAGTCGCTCCTAACAGAACCATATCTTTACCTAGAAAATTTCTGAGAGAGGTAATGGACGCAATCTCACACCAAATAAAAACTACCTTCCCTGGGAGTGATAGCACAATTGTTTTGGGTTGGATCCAGACTGAACCCCGACTACTGAAGTCATACGTTGCGAATAGTTACAAATATTCAGGATGCAACTGAACATGCAACACGGGATCATGTACTTTCGAAAGACAACCCAGTAGACCTTATATCTCGTGGAATCTCGCCAGAGGAGATTGAACACAAGGAGCTTTGGTGGTCCGGACCTGAGTGGTTAGCTACAACACCACGACCAAGTTCTTCAATGAAACCAGAAACGGATCTGCCAGAGCTGAAGAATTTAAAGACGACACTAACCATAACGAATACTTCCCGAATTTTGCATAAATATTCCTCCTCGAAATTATGTCAGCTGATTGCTTACTGGCATTGGTATATTGGAAATATCAAATCCAGAATACATGTAAAGACTGGAAGGAAGGAACCGAAGGAAACGATGACTGGCTACTGAAAGCCTGCGGAGCTACAACAAACAGAAACTACAATCAGATGGACTCAGATGGAAGCATTATCTTCGTTCCGAAAAAAACTTGAACAATGAAAGTCAACCAAAAGGGTTCATCAATCAACTAAATTCATTGATGAAGACGGCTTGATACGAGTCGGCGGAAGACTGAAACATTCAACACTCACGGAAGAGCAGAAACATCCTATCGTTCTGTCAGCCAATCATACCACAACACCGATCATGAGAAGAGAGCACGTTCGACTGCACCATTGTCCATCTGAGCAACTTTTGCATGCCACTCGTCAAAGGTATTGGCCGATTGATGGTCGAAGAGAAGCGCAAAAAATTGTTCGAAAGTGTTTGAACTGCTTTCGTTTCAACCCGTCCGTTCCTATGGAAATGTTCCTATGTTCAACCCGTCCGTATGGGCGATTTACCAAAAGATAGGGTCACGAAGGTCACCAGGTCTTTTACTGTAACAGGCGTTGATTATGCAGGCCCGTTTCAACTTCGGGAGAGTAAGCAGAGAGGCAGACTTCAGAGTTTCAAATGCTACGTAGCACTTTTCACTTGCTTCAGCACAAAGGCTGTGCACCTGGAGCTTGTCTCGGACCTTACCACTGAAGCCTTTTTGGCAGCCTTACAGCGATTTACTGCACGCAGAGGAATCTGTTCTCAGATGTTTTCCGACAATGGGAGAAATTTCGTAGGCGCTGCGAACGTGTTAAAGGAGTTGAATTCATTCTTGACGAGGGAGTCGTCAGACATCGCTTCACACTTAGCAGGGCAGCGTATAACTTGGCAATTCTTTCCTCCTTGATTGCCACATTTTGGAGGATTGTGGGAGGAGGCAGTAAAAATAATGAAGCTACATTTGTATACCGTGTCTCAGGGATGTATATTTACCTTCGAGGAGCTGTCTACTTTGCTTTACGTCATTGAGGCAATCCTGAATTCACGACTCCTGATACCACTCACTAGCAATCCTAATTATTTGAGTGTCCTCACCCTCGTCCATTTCCTAATTCGCGACTCACTAATTCAACCCATGCAACCAAATCATATCCAGGAATCCGACAATTATTTGCCAAGGTGGCAGCACCTGAAAAAGGTTCGTCCGATTCTGTGGCAGCGGCGGCAGCGAGAGTACCTGCAGGAGCTGCAGCGAAGAACAAAATGGAATACGACAGACCAACGCATCGAGTTAGGCAATTTGGTTATTCTTATTGAAAGAGTACCGCCTTTGAGGTGGTCACGAGGGAAAGTAATCGAACTACATCCCGGACAAGACGATGAAATTCGAAGAGTCACAGTAAAACCCCCTGAAGGTGTCTTCACATAGAGCGTCAAAAATCTGTGTCTACTACCAATCGACGATTAAGATTATACTTGCGAAGAATATTATATCATTGTATTAAAAGTAATTTTTTGTTTTGAAAGCGCACCTTTCAAGGAGGGCCAGAATGTTAATAATTTTAGGGCATTGATTTTCTTTATATTTGTAATACTGAAAACTGATCAAAGAGCGCCATCTTTTGCGAGTAGCTTTTGTTCCGAATTCATTTTTCAATAGTCAAGTCAGTTACAATGTAAAATCAATGAAATAAAAAGACCAACATAGTATATGAAAAAGGACAGTTCAGATTTATTTCAAAACACCATCAATAACAAATGTGAATTACTGTAATTCAAAATATTGAGCCAGGTAAAATGTATTATAAATATCTGGGCCGGAAGAATATAAGAACATCTCAAAAGAGGCAATCAAATATAGAATACACAGGGAGTAGTACTGAAAAGTAAGACTTAGTCTGCAGTCCGCTCTAAATTTCAGGAATAAAATATCTGCAATAGGTAGTTTGGCAGTGCCTGTAGTCGAGTGCAGTTCTGCACTAGTGGACTAGGCTGAGCAGGAAATTCGAATCATGGATCGAAAAACCAGAAAACTGCTTACAATGAGTCATGTCGTTCTCCCTCGAGCCAAAGACCTTGTGTTACGTAAGAAAGAAGGAAGAGGCTCAAACAAATTGAAGCCTCCTGACACAAGGAAATAGTCGGGATGGGAAAATATGTAGTCAGTCATCAACATGACCCACGAATAAGGCTGGTCATTAAATCTGATTGAAGAATGTGAAACAGAGGCATTGTAAGTGTAGCAAGAAGCATTGCGAAGACTACGCAAGACACGCAGAATAACACAGACACTGATCTTCTGACGCTACTTAAAATGAAATGTGGGATACAAAGCATGTTAAACAATCTTGGAGAGACACCCCTCTCCGTATATAATACTTAAAGCGAATGTCCAACAAAGGTCAATTATTTACATAGCTTAAAATGAGAACGAAGCCGGAAGCAGTTGGAATAGGTCCCCAGGATCAGGGGTTGAGAACACGACATAATGATAAAAAGGTTCTCAGATTTTCTCAAGAAGGTAAATACCGTATTTGCCAGGAGCAAGTAAAAACCATTGATCATAGTTTCTCAGCTTGCCAGTTCTACCAAAACCCAATACTTCAAAAGACACGACAGTGTTTAGTTACCTCCACCAGCAGATTTGTAGCCCTCTCAAAGTTCCAAACATAACTAGTTAAATTTTCAAAAAAATCTATATGACCTTAAAGAAAAAAATATTTATGCACGACAAATTTGATTTGAAGGAAAAATCTCTATCTTCAATTAAGTAGTTGTGGGAAGACGCCGAAAAAATTCACTTTTCCAATTTTTTAAAATTCAGAGTTGACCGTGAAAATCAGAACTATGCCACCTTTGAAAGTGTATTTTACTCTATTCTTTTAAGAAATTTAAAGAAATAAATTTTGGAGCCGTTTCTGAGAAAATTTTTAAAATGTGCGGTGGACTTCAATGAACCCCCAGATTTTCAAGAATGTTTTTCAAAATTGCAAAGCTTCAACTAGAGCCAGATCGACAGGGGTTTCATCGGAAAACATCGTACGTGTGGTTTAGGCGCTAGCAGTGTTCACAGACGGACGGACAGTCAGACAGACGGACAGGCAGACGGACGAACGTTTGAAAAAAACAACACTGTTTCGATATTAGTGGATCCCAAAACGTGTATTTCCGTTGAAATCTCGAAATCCATTTTCCGCAGCATTACATAACTTTCTCTATACTGCGTATATTACTCCCGTATATACGTATGTATACGAGAAGGTAAAAATTCAGTAGGAATATCATTATTTAAAAAGAAAGTGACCGAACACAGTTTTGCGGTTACTTGACTCGCCTCGCGCGAGTAAAACACCGTTAAGATGCACGTATATATGCTACCAACTATCAATTTAATTATGTAGGGTTGGTATTGCGACCTCAGCAGAGAGGCATAGGCACGCAAACGCGCTCCAATTGTTGATATTTCGAAGAAATACGACTTTATGACGCCACGAGGGGTCATTGTTGGAGAATCGTGCAGCCGTGCGTTTCCTCAAAAGATCACCTCGTCAGTTAAAAGCCGTGGTAATTCCCATTTGGACGGCATTGAAGAAATTAAATTTTGACTAGTGGTAGTGTTGTGTGTGTTTTGAGCGCGTACGAAGTGATAGACGAGCTGAAAGTGTATGTCGCAAGAAATATAACAGAAAACAATCTTCTGTTCGTCAAAGGAAACATTGACAGCAAGGTAAAATTGACAAACTTCTTCTATCATTATTTATCACGCTGAGATAAACTAATAGTTCTCGAATAATTGTCTTTCAGCATTTTCCCTTGTGACAAGCTAGGAAGTGAGTAGCCACGCATTGCGAGCAACCCAATCCATCCTTCTGTTGCTCTCCCAAAGAATTTACTGAAGCTATTTTGCAGGGTCAACAGACAATCAAAACTAATGGTTTACGTTTACCCACTTAAAATTAAGTCTCTTACTATACATTCTATTTAGACAGTGTGTTATGTTCAAAACTAGTGCTAGCTTCAACAGCACGTATTTTCACGTCTTATTTGTAATTGCTACGCAATATAAAACAGGGACTACGTGAAATTGCAAAAAAATATTCCACCAGACATTATTTTCTCCTCGCTGTTATATCTCGGTTTCTTTAAGTTAACACGCCTGACACGTTTTCCCTATACCACCAGCTGCACAGCACAACTCTCTCCTTCCTGACGCGAAAGTGAAACATTTGCATTTGTAGTATTTAAAAGTTCAGTGTTTAATTTACATTATTTCAAGATCTTTAAGATCAGATTTCATGATGGAAAAAATCTCTAGCGTCAATATTGTATTTCGACAATGTTGCTATTTGTTTGAAATTTTCGCAAAGTCGTATCGTTCGCCAAATTTGAACCTACGCCATTTTTTAACGTCTTTTGCTTCGAGGAAATGATTTAAAGAAAAAAGTTGGAGCTCTTTTTCAGAACATTTGAAAATTATGTTGGAGTTTGGTGTAAAGTACTTTCAAAATTAAAATCTTCATTTCAAATTCGAGGTTTCTTGACATCAGCCGGATCGTTCGAGGAATATCCATTTTGGTTAAAATCCTGTTTACTTTAGGCTCTAATTCAGATAATACTTGCTATTGCCCTCACAATTATTTCTGCAATTTCACCAACACATATATGATCAACTTTGTTCACACATAACCTCTCCCAATTCTTTTCAACTACCCCCCAAAATGGTTCTGCGGCTGTACATAGATATTCCACTAGTACATGCACTCAATACTTCCCATTATTTAAGTTCTTTTCTACCTCTGTTAAAACACATTCATTCTCCACCATACATGTGGACAATGCACGCTGTTAATACCTCAGAATCATTCAATCATACATAAAAAAAATTTTTGCATAGCCCACAGCAATAGATTTCCACCGATCCATCGAATTACATATAGAATTTGCAGGCTACTTTAACCAATGAAAAATAAACATTTAAAATGCACACTTAAAACACTACAAATAACTATTTTAATGAACAATATCCATTAATTTAGTTTTGAACGTTTTCCCATTAGCAAACAATGATCAGTGCATTACTAAGCATGAATTCTTCTCATTTTAGATGAAACACACAACATATAGTATGGCCAATGATGGTATATCATGGTCAAGTGATATGCAGAACTCGCGCAAAGATAGCATCAAACAGCTTTTGTATTCATTGGAAATTTACTTTGAATTCACAAATGCTTTAGTTTATGCCCAACAAAAGAAAATAAATTAGTATTGGCAAACATTACATATAATAAACAAAATTGGAATATGCTTAGGTACTTGAACTACACACAATTTTAGTTTACACATACTCGGCAATTGCCCTTAAAATTGTTCTCAAGACTACACTAATACATATGTTAACTATAGCAAATGAACATTAACAACTACAACCTGCTTGTTATTATCTCCAAAGATAATTTGTAATACACAAACGTCATCTTCATCTTATCCACATGTTAATAATGAGTTCTTGTTAATACATGTCAGTTGTTTTCCCAAGCTATCCAATTACACATGTGCCCTTAGTCAAATTAAAATTATACAGTTACAAATTACTTTTATAAGTTTTAATTACTTTTATAATTATACAGTTACAAATTAGTCTTTCCAAAACTATTACACACATTTATATCAGCACACTTATTATTAATCTTGTTCCCCTATCAATCATGACTTCATGGCAATACCTGCAAGTTATTTTCAAAGTTGCTCTATTACACATTTACACTGAATCAAATTAAAATTTTCTAGTCACAAAAATACCCGTTATGTTTTGCAAAATTCTTTTTATAACTGCTCGCAAAACATGATGATTACTCGATACACTCCGTATACAGTATTCAAACAATCATACCCTTACACTTCAGTTTTGCCCACACTGTGAATTTCCAATGTGAGGTTATGTTCCCCAGAGCCACATTTCTTAATTACACGAGTCCATACTGTTCGGGCGCCAATTGTGACGTACCTGGTAATCTGGGTGCGTTTCACTAAATATAGTTTAAAGGGGTGCAGGTACTCTTGATTCGTGAATGGGTCCCTGAGGGTTCATGCAAAGCAAACATTGGAAAAACACAAGGGTTGCTGGATATTAAGCAACCAATTTATTGTAGCATAATGGGCTTCGTACATTTATCCCCAAACTGAATTATGACCTGTTTTGGTACCAAAACTATAAACTAAGGCCTTTTCTCACAATACATTTACCGCACATCACCCGCTTTAGTCTTCTCGGGTGATAATCCGCAGATAATGTCCATCGGCTACCTTCGGCTCGGCATCCCTTCTGCCGGTCGGCCATTTTGGTGGGGGCAGGGAACGAAGACCTTGCGCCATGCGACGCCATCACTGTTTCAACTTCGAGTATTATGATGTTTTTAAATCAGACAGACATTCACAATTCACCGAACACACAAACGAATTGTTAACTGACCTCAGATTCCCACTGTGGCACTGATGCACGACACAGTTTGTTAGTTCTTGCCCGTTGGTGTTCCTTGAACAGGTGGCGAGTCCCCGTCGCCGCCATCAACCTCACTTGCGTAT
>BLKR01001867.1:0-135000 GCA_011170035.1 Teleogryllus occipitalis | reverse complement strand
AGTTCAGAGTGGTTCAGTTTTAACGCCAGGTGGAGCAGAGCAGAGTATTCATAAGCCAGTCACAATGACCTAGGTATTCATTGCCCGCGAAAGGTATTCATTGCGCATGTGAATGTGATGTTTAAATTAAGAGATGAATAACTCAGTATTTGCAAATTGCATGTACTTGCTGTTCTTATAATTATGATTACACGTACGAAAATCGTATTCTACTTATTAAGAATGTAGTTACGTCTGGGGAGTATATGATCTCGATTTTGAGTAGATTGTGAAGAGACTGTGGATGCTTGACAAATATAAGATTGACAGAAAATATTATCAAATATAAAGGTTAGTATATATTGGTATTATTAGCTGAAATTATAGGTATATTTTGTTGTATAAAGTTTGACGGTTAGGTGTATTGTAGTAATAATCCGCAGAAAAAAAATTAAAAAGAAAAGTAAATCTAATGTGGGTATGATGGTATTGTAACCACGTAGTACATTGTATTAAAACAAAACTCCAGTAGCATATAATGATTCCATCAAGCGTTTAGATGATTTAAGTGAAGTAAAATTATTTCAATAAAGTAGTGACAATTCTTTGTATTTCCTAATGTACCCTGCAGGACTTTTAACACTTATGGCTATATTAGAAGCAGTAAAATAATGTGTATTATGTATAAATAATGAGACAACAAATTATAATTTTCTCAAAGTAAGAGATAACGAAACAAAATATTCTAGTAGATATGTAGTTTTTTTTAGCATTTATAATTTATGCAGTAATTAGAAATAGATAAAGAGGTATATTTGTTCTGAACAATATTAGAGGGGTAAACCTTTCTCAGCAACAACAATTGTATTCATTGTTGATGGCCATTCTTGAAGATGGTATCCAATTTTCCAATTTTCACCATGGCTGACCATATTCTATTTTGTCATCATACGATAAATTTGTCAAAATATTTTTTGACAAATTTAAGAACAGATGTAACAAGGAATATATTATACTCACGTAGGAATCAGACGTCCATGATGTAATTTGTAGGCGTACATCAACAGGGGAGTCAGTTGTTGACTCTTGTGTAAATCTACATATGATAAAAATTTACAAAAGATGTATTATTAATTATAAGTGATAATGGAAAGAGATTACAAATAGTAATCTTTTCGTTGTTAATTCTATGGTCTTTTGAAGTACCTATATAATTTTCAGAAATATTCAAAACTTTTTTCTAATATTGTTTAAAACTTTCCTAAAAATGTTACTTCATTAACCTTAAAATGAAATTTGAAAGACATAAATTTAACTCTTTATTAATACTATTCTGAAAGGTCTTCTACAGTTAAAATATTAGATTTTCAGTCAGGTTGGCCCAGCGACGGAAGGGCTCAGCTTCCGAACTCAGTGCTTTGCATTCAATCCCAGCAGTGGGCATTTTTTAATTATTTAAAAAGTATTAAAGTATTAGTTATTTGAATATTTTGAATAGCAAATTGTATATTGAAAATTGATATTAAAATATTTAATTAATAATGTGTTTTAGATAAATAACTTTCTTGCCATATTTATTTTCTGCTTTATTCATTAATATAGTGTCAACTAATTGCCAAAAGGTAGAAATGAATGCACTGTAGTTTAGCCAGAATCTATTAAGCATAACTCTAATCTTATGGATCAGGGGTTCTCAACCAGGGGCATGAATCCGCAAAGGTATGTGGAAAGATTGTAGAGGCTTACGGAAGGCTTGTGAAGGCCATGTGAACAACGTCTAAGAGAAAATTTGAAATTTGTGTTAAATAATAATGATAATGATAATAATAATAGAAGAAGAAGAAGATGGTGATGATGATGATGATGAAGTCTTCCAAACATCCGAGCAATTGAGAACTTAGCGGGGAGACGGGCAACGTCAGAAAATCTGGCGGGAAATGGCGATGGCGTATACCCATAGAGATATGGAGACACGGATTATGCGTCATAAGGCGTCGGAAAAGAAGCTGCTGCCTGGGGAGCGCAAGGGCACTTTCGGAGCCACCGCTGGAGAACCAGCGTCGAGCAATTGTTTAGAAGAATCTCCTCTCTGTACCAGTTCTGAAAGCAATCAAGGAAGAAGACAGAAAAATGCTTCACTCCTCAGAATAACTCTGAGGACAGTGGAGATACCATCTGAACAAATTCAAGTTGTCAATGAGGCAACCATGTCAGAAATGATTGAAGATGAAAGTAGAGAGGAAGTGAGGATTCGCGATGAATTTTTTTGCCGCACTTGTGGAATTTGAAGGAATTGACCCACCGAATCGCCATTTCATTTCCAGACAAAATTGCTGGAAGAAATTGGCAAGAGCTATCAGTGTCTTGAATGATAAAATATTGCCGCAACATCTACAACAAACACCATCTTTCGAAGAAGTGCATACAGCAATTTATTGTGCAGTGGTTGTGGCTTCAAGATGCAACGGTTCCAAGCTTTTGAGCCGCGTAGCAACTGCCCACCATGATCGATGTGAAAGAATGCCGCCGTGGGAATGACGGCTGGTGAATCGTGTAGAACACATTAGAAGAGATATTGGGAGACTCATTCAATTTCAAAAAGGAAGTACCTACGAAAAACTGAGAAGAAAGGTGAACAATATCCTTACCAGTACAAAATTACAATCAAGGCACGAGCTCCTGAATAGAACTATAACCCAACATCTTGACTCCTTAGGACAAAAGCTTTTGGCGGTAACAAAACACCTCCGATGCTGTAGAAATTGTACTTTGAGGAAGCAACAGAATACTCGTTTTAACAGAAACCAGAAAGGTTTCTAATGGAATGTTTTAAAGGGCAAAGGGTTTGTAAGTGATATAAAAGAGTCAGACCTTTCCGCAAAGGCAAAGATAGAGGACTTTTGGAAGCCTCTCTGGTCATCTGCGGAGTTTCATATCCCAGATACGTCGTGGATTGAAATGGAATATGAGAAACGCCGAGATACTCCTCTAATGGATAAACCAATCATCACCGTGGGCGTTGTCCAAGCAGCTTTGAAGAAAGCACATAACTGGAAGGCACCGGGCAGTGATGGCTTGAACAATTATTGGCTCAAAGAGTTTACCATCACTCACCATAATGTAGCTACTATAATTCAATCTTTTCTTCACAATCCAGAATATATGCCTTACTTCCTCCCTGAAGGTAGAGCGTACTTGTTACCAAAGGAGGGTATAAGTATAGGCCTATGACGTGCCTTCAAACGTTCTACAAACTCATAACATCGTGTGTTACACAACTGCTGATGACACATATTGAGGAACAGGACATTTTAGAGGATGAACAGAAAGGTTGTGTAAGGAGCTACTCATTATAGACAGTAATTGTGGGGCAAGTGCTTGGATAACAAAGGAACTTGTACGCATGCTACATAGATTATGCTAAAGCATTCAACACCGTACCCTATTGTTCGTTCCTTCGATGTTTGGATGTACACAAGGTCCACCTGTTTGTCCAAAACGTCCTGAAAACGGTAATGAGCCAAAGGAACACAAAACTGTATCTCTCTAATGGAAAACAATCCGTCCATTAGACCATCCGTCCAGACAGTTACCATACTCATCCGCGAAGGGATTTTCCACGGTGACTCTTTAAGCCCTTTATTGTTCTGCTTAGCCTAGAAACCTTTGTCTACTCTACTAAATGCATCTAATTATGGCATCGCTCTTAAACAAGGAAACTCGATCCTTCGTGTCTCGCATCTTCTTTATTTGGATGATCTGAAGCTCCATGCAGACACTGAGAATCATATGCGGCCACTAATTAGCGTGACGGAGAAATTCACTGACGACATCAAGATGAAATTCGGTTTGGATAAGTAGAGAAGAATGAATATCATTCGGGGTCATGTGCGAGTTACAAATTTGAAAAATGACAATGAACCGAAGATTACCTTCATGGAACCCCATGAAGCTTACACATACTTGGGTTTTCAATTGTCACTCCGAATTAAATACACTGCCACTAAGAATATTCTAACAACTGAAGTGCGTAAACCATTGCATGGAAAAATCTAGTGCAGGTTATCAATTCATATGTCATTCCAGTGCTGACATACTCCTTTGGCATTACTCAATGGCGCAATACCGACCTCGCAACCTCCAGAGAACAATTCGAACCGCTGTGGCTCAACACCGGAAACAGCATCCCCACTCAAGTATTGAACGTTTTACCCTTCCAAGATCACAAGGAGGGCGAGGTGTTGTAGATCTCATAAATCTACACAGCTCTCAAATTGCATCACTCAGAAGATACTTCCTCGAACATTGCGGGAGACTTCAGCAAGCAGTGAGAGCAGTTGAAATAACTCTAGTCCTCTGAACTTGAAAAGGGCTGATCCACCTGTTCAGCCAGTCATTGAAACCGAAGAGAAGATGTAATGGAAAGGGAAAGCACTGTACGGAAGGTACCCCCATGAGCTGAGCAAACCAGAAGTCGACATCTCTGCATCGCACGCATGACTCCAGCATGGGGATCTCTTTCCGGAGACAGAAGCTTTCATGATAGTTATCCAGGACCAAGTGGTGCCAACTTTGAACTACAGAAAACACATTCTGAGAGATTCGACCATCCATTCCGATACATGTAGATGATGTGAGGCTGCAACTATTCGACCCGTGGATGTAGCGGCCACGCAAAGTTGGAATATTAAAAGAGATATGATGATGTGGCGAAACAGGTCCACCAATTATTAGCAATGAAAAGGGGCTTACTTGCCACTTCCTCGTCCTGTTTCTCAGAACGTGCTTGAAAGTATTGAGCACACTCTACTGGAATCGCTCCATTATCACGGACAGAGAAGTCAGCGGCAATGGACCCGATATAACATACAACAATAGAAACCATCAGGAGGCTTACCTTATTGTGTCAATAACCAATGCGCACAATATATCGGCAAAACATCAAGAAAATATCCAAAAATATATCGATCTCGCCCAAGAAGTCGCAGCTCAGTGGAACTTCAGCAAAGTGACAATTGTGCCAATAAGAATATCAGTCACAGGAGTGATCCTAAAAATGACTCTTCGAGCACTAGAATATCTTCACTTGAATGTCAGGAGTATATACAATATGTAGAAAGCAGTTATCTTGAATACTTGCCGTTTTGTTGGAAGCCACCTGAATATTAAATACAGCAACCGAACACCTGGTCATCATTCCTGTGAGTAGTTGACATACCGACTTGTAAAAACTGTGAAGAGTAAATGTAATAATAATAATAATAATAATAATAATAATAATAATAATAATAATAATAACAATAATAATTTATAGCTCATAGACTTACAGAAAGTATCAAGTAGTCAGTCTAGACGTTAACTGAAATTACAGTAAGTTAACTACTTTTTACTTTCTTATATACGTATACATATCTAGTACACTTATTTTGTATACGGAGTAATATGCGTAGTACAGAGAAAGTTATGTAATGCTGTGCGAAAAAAGGCGGATTTTTGTCACAAAAAATTCATTGCCGGGCTCTGATAAAGAAAAGTGTAGTTGCAGGACATTAAGACGTTTTTGAAAATTTTAGTAGTTTTCGTGCAATAGTGTGTGCAACATTTGCAATTTTAAAAATTAAAAAAACATTGTATTTAAGAGTACATGTCCTTTAAAAATGTCTTATAAAGTTTCTCGAAAACTCAACAATTTTCTGCGAAAATGAGCTCCATTTTCCGCATTTTCAGAAACACTGAAACGCCATTTTCTCAAAAATGACACCAAATTTTTTTGTAAATATTTTCCCTTTGGATTGCTTAATATGCATGTCTAATTGCACTGTATAGTATGCAGTAAATTTTCTTTTCGTGTAGTTTTGTTTTTTTCAAAATTTATACAAATGTAATTTCTTTTAAATATGTCTCACGCCCTTAATACGTAAATTTTCACCAATTTGTGTAAATTATTGAATTTGCGAGTGGAAGTTCTTCAAATTATTTCAAATTATTTTTTTAAACTCAATAGGTTCCTGAGAAAAAGAGCTTCAAATTTCGCATTACAGTAACGCTTAACGCCATTTTCTTAAAAGCGATCCCAAATTTTTCAATGAAAATTACTATTTAGGACGAAGTTTTAGCCCTCTTTAATATGCTTAAACTAATATTTCAGTTCTTCTATTTGGAAAACGACTCGTTGAGAAAATTTCAAAACGATGTACTTTGGACGGCGATAGCTGGCAGCTGGCAAGAAGAAAAAGAAGAAAAGAGATTTTGAGAAAAAATATATAATAATCCATCATATATAATAGTAAATTTATTAGATTTTACCTGTGTATTCAAACAAGATGTTTTGATCTATAATATTTCCAATATTAATCTAGGGTATAAGAATTGTTCGCGGTCTAAAATTTGCATATTCTGGAAATTTACATTATGGGAAGTTATAACCTTATTTAACGTGTTAATTTTGTACAATCAAATTTGTTTGAGGCAAAAATCTCTATCTTCAATTTTGTAAATTTGAAATTGTTTTTTGCAATTTTCGAAAAATCCGAGATATCAACGAAAATGATACCTGAATCATTCACTTAAACGTTCTTCGCACTACACAACAACAAAAAATTAATTAAAACATTAACATAAACATTAATTAAAATATTTAGAAAATTTGGAAAATGTCCGAGGAGTAAGATGTAAAGTACCTCCCAAAATGAAAATATCGGTTTCAAATTCCAGGAGACGCGACTTCAGCCAAAACAATTGAGGAAAATCAATTTTGAAGAAAATCGGTTCAACGGTTTAGATGCTAGCAGACACAGACCTGACGGATGTTTTGCCGTCAATCGATTTTACTTTTTCGTAAACATACGTATATGCGGAGTAATATATGTAGTACAGGGAAAGTTATGTAATGCTGCGGAAAATCTATTTCGAGATATCAATGGAAATACAAGTTTTGGAGTCCCTTGATACAGGAAAAATGTGTTTTTTACAAAACGTCCGTCTATCTGCCCGACTGTCTCCGTCCATCCGTTCGTCTGTGAACACTACTAGTGCATAAACCATGCACCATGCGTGCGATTTTTTCCAATTTGACGAAACCCCAGTCCATCTAGCTCTAGTTGAAGTTTTTAAATTTTCAAAAACGTTCTTTAAAATTTGGAGGTACTTTACTGAAACCTGAAATTTTAAAAAGTTTCTCAAAAACGACTCCAATTTTTTTAAAAATTTCTTGTAAGAATATAATAAATATACTTTTAAAGATGTCATCTGTCCTATATTCACGGTTAACTCTGAACTTTCGAAAATTGCAAAAGTTTGAATTATCTGCGGCGTGTTACTACAACTACAAATTTGACAGATTTTATCTTTAAATGAAATTTGTTGTCCATAAATATTTCTTTAATAAAGGCCATGTCGATTCTTTTGACAATATTAATAATTTTCATGCAATATAAAGTGTGTAAAATATTTGCAATTGTAAAAAATTACAAAAACAGGTTTTCTAAAAAAGTTCAAAATTTTTTCTTTAAAGTGTTGACAAGGTTAGTGCCAAACGAACTCTATACAATGACATAAACGACGTATTGCTCTATTCTTTTGTTTTTTCAAAAATTACCAAAATGTAATTTTCTTTACTTGTCTCTCACGGCGGTAATATTTACATTATAGACGTTTTTTTCGCATTATATTAATTACGAGTACATGTTCTTTAAATAATGTCTTATATGGTTTCTCAAAAACTCAACAGTTGTCTGTTGAAAGGAGCTCAAAATTTCGCATTTTCAGAAACGCTCATACACCATTTTCCCGAAAATGGCGCAAAATTTTTTCTTCAAATGTTTCCAATGGATAGTGCTAATTGCACTGTTTAATACGAAGTAAAGTTCTTTTTGGTGTATTCTTTTGTTGTTTTTTTTAATTACACAAATGTATTTTGTTAAAATATATATCTCGCGCCGTTAATATGCACATTTTCATCAATTTGTATACATTACTGCATTTGTGAGTGCAAGTGCTTAAAATGACTTCAACTGAAGAATTTCGAAAACTCAATAGATTCCTGTGTAAAAGTGCTTCAAACTTCACATTTACAGTAATCCTGAAACGCCATTTTCTTAAAAATGACTACAAATTTTTCAATGAAAATTTCTATTTAGGACGAGGGTTTACTCTTTTTTAATATTCTTGAAGGTACATTTCAGTTCTACTAATAGGAAACCGAAAGGTTGAGAAAATATCAAAAAAATTTACTCTCGCCCGCGATAGATGGCAGCTGCTAAGAGGATGGAACAACACCGTAAAGCTAACCCGCACCAAGGAAATTAGAAAAGTTTACTACAAGAAAGCCTGTGCCATTCTGTAGCATTTCTAGTTTCGATCTATCAAGTAGCAACAAAACATGATTTTGGCTGGATCGAGTATATTTTTTCTTCTAAATTTGGCAACAGGATTTATCCACTTTTTCGTTACTAGAACCCAGCTATAAGTGCTTTTTGGCGAAAATTCGCCGTTTTCCGGCGCACGATTACATAACTTTCTCTTCTTACCGAGTATTCGTAAGGCGAGAAAGTAAGAAAAATGTTTTTTTCTAAATAATTCTTAACTTACGAAGAACTTAAATTGGTTAGCATCAGGTGAAGACCGTAACGACCCAGGTAATTCAATACCAGCACCAGCTGGTAGCCAATTCAATTAGTGTTATTGAACAAGGGAAGTCAGAAATTAAAATTAAAACGAATCGCTTTTGAACATTATTAATTTGGCTGTGACGTTATAGTCCAGCGCTGTTTATGAACGCGAGATTTGCTTTCGTCTAAGTACTTCAGTGTTACATTATTCAAATTGTTTATTGAAGAAACTGTATTTTTGTCGCAAATTTCAACAATTTGATCTTATTATCGTACGCTTGTGTATAATATCTAGAAATCACGTTTCTAGAAAAGACACCCTGATGGGAACAAAGTTTAACCAACTCGACGGGCCTGAAAACGGATCGGCGGCGAAGACATCGAGCGTGGAAGGAAACACCCATGCTGAAGAAATTTCACTTAGGCTTAACAACGCCTAGTCCCTACAAGAGTAGTATTGTGCAATGCACGTCGCGGGTGGCGACACGATGCGACAGTAACTCATTACATAAACAAAAAAGAAAACAAAAACTACTCTGGACTATGTGGTTGACCCCGCACCCCTCTCCATTGAATGCGACTGTTTAATTTTGTGCTAGAGTAGTCCAAATTACTCTTTAAAAATATCGAAGTTCACGTTGCTTTATAATCTAAGAATTTTCAAAACTTGCAAAAGTTAAAAGTTATTCGGAATATTATTGAATATACATATTTCATTCTAAGTAAACTTCTTCCAAATTAGATCTTTTTGCATGATGTATTGTGACCTTTCACTTATTTTAGGAATACTATATGACGAGGTTATATCAATTTCGAACCTCGCGTATTCACCAAATATGTGACCACTTCCTACTATGGGATACAAATGAGCGGATCACTCTAATAACTTAATGTTACTACTTGACCTTTGACCTAGTAAATCAATGTCACATCAAAATTTAGGAAGATTTTCTTATGTCCTAATCGTCCTACTTCGTCTTTTATCCTGCTTTTGAATATTAAAATAAATACAGGCAAGTTAACTTTTAACTTTAACAAAGTTTAGATATATTCGACCAAATCTTCTGATACAATTTCGTTAAGAATTTACACATTACCTAGAAATTCATATTACTTTCTGTAGTGTTTAGGAATTTCCTAAATATTGATCAACTGCAGTTGTACCTTTTCTATCCGTAAAAGACTTTGAATGACCCAATATAATCTTTCACTTTTACACAAACACAATGAAATACCTTTATACAATTCACAAAAAAACATCAAATCACATACACTGCTGAAAGAAAATTTACATGTGAAATATACACTTTGCATATACCTTTTAAATAAACTGGTACAATGAATGAGATCCCCTTAATAAGCGGTTTTACTGTCACGCAACTTATTAACCTTTTTACTATTTAATTAAAAACAATTTAAATCATGAATTGCGGAAAAGAATATTAATTAGAAGAACAAATATAGTAGTTAAACAAAAGAATTAAAAGAATAAATTTTACACCTTTTTGCATGAACAATTTATCTGAATTCTCGTTACGATGGAAAAATACTGAAAAGTTACGCTTAATAGCTGTTAATTTAAATGCCTGACTATCTCTGACTGGGCGTGAGGTGAATTCTATATATTCTTATGCGTGATTTCCCCTCCTCTCAACTGTTCTTTTAAAAGGGATTTTGTCGAAGTTTTAAAATCTGATCTTTTTGACTCACGACGTCGCCCCGATGACTTGTTCCTGTCACTCCAGAAGACGGCGATGGTCCCGTTGCGTCCAAGGTCGAATTAGCCTCTTGCGTCGTGAAAAACCGTCCCTCGTCGATTTGTTGCACGACGACCTCGCGAAGTAACACAGCTCGACGGCGGTTTCCAACGAATATACGTTATTCCTTACTTGGAATGTCCAAGCAAAATATAACTTGCAATCAAAAAAAAAAAGAAGAAACCCTTTATAAAGCCTCCGATGGATAAACAATTTGTTGGATCTCCTCTCGTTCAGCATCAGATCGCACACCGCAAGACAGCACAGGTCCGTTCCGTCCGAAGGTTCACAGCAGAAAAAAGGTTTTTCCCTGCGGTGCTGATCGCGCCGTCATAAATTCTTCAAGGCAATTCCCGATTGGATGTTGATTTCTACTACGTGAGTGCGTTCAGAACTTTTACTCAGAATCTGATACAGAATATCCTTTCTTGCTGGCGCACCCCCTTGTAGTTCAGCGGTACTATCACTGCTTTGGTCGTAGTTTAACATTGTCGCGCGCTACTTAAACTATGTAACTGACTTATGAGCGGTTACAGTATATACTTTTCGAAAAATACAAGTAATACATAAACAAAATTTTCTCAAAAGCGGCGGCAAAGTTGTGCTTTAAACTCTTATTTGAAGAACGCACAATGCATTGAATTCTATGACAGAAGTACTATTTGCTTAAAACTTTTGAATTAAAAAAAAATTCCGTGCATTGTTTGCTGAAGAGTTTTTCAAGAGATGGACTTTAAACTTCTTTTAACGGTCTAAGTACACCGATAAGTATCGTATAGTATAGCGGTGTCGACGCTGACGTTCCTGCAAATCATGTGCTTGACGTTGGACAAGAAGCGTAAATTACTGCTGTTATTTGGACACTTACAGATGCAGGCGGAAGAATCTCCTCAAGCAATGCAGCGTGGACCTCGCGCCGTCTTTACATCCCATGTCATTCAAGGCAGGTGCTACCACCCTATCCAGAGACACTGCGAAGGCCCAGACTGGACTGTGACGTCACAAGGAGACGTCACAAAAGATTGATTCAATCGATTGATTCTTTCGAGATACTGAAGAGTATTTGCAGGACAAATATGGCATCTGCTGATGTCGTTGCAGTACCTCTGAGTAAGTCCTAGGGTTCGAGTCCCGTCGCGGCGGGACGGTGGCAGGCTTTTTGACTCTAGCTAAATAACTAAAGAGAATTCAGTCGCTATCTGCAAGAGAATTCTAGCGGCCGGCTGCTCTAATCGGTTGTTTTTTCGTGTTTTTTTCCTGTCAATACCAGTTGAACGCCGGAGCAGTGCCCCCCCAAAACCGGGCCATGAACCGCGCGCGATATTTCCTTCCTCTTCCTTGTCCTTACTCGGGAGACCAGCCGGACGCTTAGAGCTTGTCCCGGCTGGGCCGATGCCGCTGGTGGTAGATAGCTGGTTGGAGGAGATAGCTAGGAAGCCGACGCGTACGTCGGCGACATACAGCGGGAAAAGATTACCGTCACCTCCTAAGGAAAAAAGCACTACACTTACGGTATCGAATGCGCTGACACGCCCGGAAACGTGAAATAATCATTCAACGACTACGATAATTATGCACGAAAACCAGTAAGGTAATTAGTAAGGTTACTTTCTGTGTCATAGGAAATATCTCAAATTGTCTCTTAGAATTATCTGAGATCCTTCCCTTAAGTCCGAAAATATTTATTGAATACTGAACACCTTGTAAAATTTCCGGTATCCATTTTCCTGCTGTGCGGTTGACCATCGATTGTAGAGCAGCTTCAAAATCAAATCATTCCGTCTTTGATCTCCTAGCCGCACTTCTTGAGTAAGCAAAAAGTCTTCTACCTTCTCTCTCTCCCCTCCCCACCCATCGTCGGTGCAGAGCGGTTCGTGACTCTCAGGAACTTCTTTGATTGACCGAAAGGGACGTGCGGGAGGAAGACAACGGAGGCGAGCGTGAAGAAACCGTGGGATCGAGGGTAAAGGGGAAGTAGGAGTAGAAGGGACAAGATAGATAGAGACAAGGGGAGACGCGATAGTAAAGTCTTCACCTTAACAAGAAAGGGGCGAGGGCTGGGCGAGTCGCGAGGGCCGGACGTGAACGTGGGCGTGGGGTTGGGCGAGGGAAAGGTCGAGGGTGGGCGAGAAGGAAGGCGAGGTGAGGGGCTGGGCCAGGATATGCGCAGGGGAAAAGACATGGGCGAGGGCAAGGGTCACGGCGGGAGGGAAGATTCTCTACGTTTCCATGGTGACGAAAGGCGCTGAACCAATCGCGTGCGATTTACGACAGCTCCGCGGAACGGCGTTGCCGATGGAATCAAGTAAACATCAAGTGTTCGACCGTAGGCGTGGATGGGTTTCTTGCGTATATGACAACCTACTCAGAAAGGGGCCGGTCTCTGACCCTACCCACCAAAGACTAGGACTTTCCTGCGTTACAGGAACGACGAGAGGCCTTAAATATTCTAGTAAATAAATATTTCTTCTTGATTGTCAATATATGTTTACAAATAAAAGTATCCAAAGTTTTTTATGACAATCATTTATTTCAACAATTACACAACGTTTCGTAACTCGTTTTGTTACATCATCAGGTGCTGAACTAAATGGACACAGAAACGGTTATACTACATATCAATTAATGCAATTACTAGAATAGTTCACAAACACTACAATTGTCACACAAGTATAAATCCATTGAATAAAATGAAGTAAAATTATCACAAAATCAAATATATCTCATATAAAAGAGATCCTTTTAAACTTTTAATCTTTATATACAAAACAACCAAGAACAACACAACACACAAAATCAATACAATACCAAATGGACACTCACCTTAGTGAAGGGAACGCTATCCCATTGAATTATCTCACCAGCAGAACTTCAAGGAAACATTATGAAAAACATCGCTCGCACTCAGTTGATATCCATAACTAACCGTTACGAACAGACACTCCATTCAAAGTTTCAATGACCCCAACGGGCGTATGAATATGTACTAAGGTTACAACATGGCGTATGAATATGCAGTTTACCAACTTAACCACTATACTGGATCTACATTGTCCGGATCTTTAATTTTAATTTTATATAACACATTGTCATAGGCATTAGTAAAAACATTCATTTCAACATTAGTATTAAGAGTCGGATTTAACTTAATCTGAAGTGTTTCAGAAATGAGTCGTGGAAATCTCCTAACCTCGGTGTCTAAAATAAGTGGGTTCTCAAAGTCAAATTCATGTGACAAATTTAGTCTGTGTCTAGATAAAGAATTGAGTCGTGGAGAAGGTTCTTTAATATTTCTAGAATGTTCTTTCATTCTTTGTTTAATTGGGCTCTTAGTTTGTCCTACGTATGTTAGATTGCAATGTTGGCAAGGTAAACTATCTACTACATTCTCCCGTTCCATAAATGGAACTTGGTCTTTAACATTCCTTATCAAATTCTGTTTATTAATTAATGTGTTTTAGGTACGTATGGCATAATTATGGTCTGTTTATTACCTGAACGTTCTGTATCTGTTGCAACACTATCAGCTCTTGATACGTCATTCAATACATTCAATCTATTTAATCTTTTGTTGATGCAGCGTCTCTTAAATAACTTAGGATAATTGTTCTCTTCTAACATTTTTCTGACTTTCTTCAAATTAGATTGGTGAAAAACTTGATCAGATAACTTTATGGCCCGATCAACTAACCCATAAACTATAGTTTTCTTATGCTGGACAGGATGGGCAGATAAAAAGTTTAAAGTTCTACCCGAAGAGCAATCCTTCCTATACCAATTGGTAATTATCTTGTCCCCCTTCAATATAATGGTAATATCTAGGAAATTTAAAGAGTTATTAACTAATTTTTCCACCGTCAACCGGATTGCTGGATCATATGAGTTGTAATCTGTTAAAAGGCCCTCCATGTTATCCTTATGTATTATGATTAATATATCATCTACGTATCTCTTATAAAAGAACGGGTTATGACGCGGTATAATTGTCTCCTCCATTTTTCTCATGACAAGTTCCGAAAATATAGAACTCATAGAGCCTCCAATTGGTGTACCTGTTAATTGTCTATATATAACATGTGTATTGTGAATGCATGGAAAGTTCATTGTTTGGTATCTGAAGAGAAAATTTCACAGATTTACTTCAGATCATATGTAGCTTGTGCTTTACTGCAAAGCGGCGAAATATACGTCCACAAATACGGAAAAATGGCAAAAGCAGCATTATTTCCAGAAATCAGTTTTTATAACATTGTTCACCTCATTAGGAAACATGCCCCGAGAAGATGCGGAGTGTGTAAAAACCAAACAATTTTTCTCTGTATAAAATGTGAAAAGCATCTTCATCCAGAATGTTTTGAAAATTTCCATTGAAATTATTTTTATAATTATGTAAAACTTATAATTTTATTAAAAGTTATACAATAAATAAAAGCTTTTAATCAATGAGTTTAAATAATTTTATCATTTTGATGTAAATAGTTCTCTCATTAAGACCCCAGATATCCCACTAAGGGCCAGCGGTGCGTTCACGCATGATGTAAAGCATTGTTGGTTAAAGATAAAACTGTTCTGCCAACATATCTGCCATATTTGTAAATAACTGAAGATACACACAAAATATAAATACTTTTGAACGATTATTTTTCTATAATTGGTCTAAAATGGGTCACGGATCCTATCTGTGCAATCTTTCTTTTCCTAGTCACTAACTGTCCCCTTGAACACCCACAACTACACTTGCAAGCACTTAACTACCACACATGTTAGTAGACCAATGAGGGCCCTTAAAGCTTATCCCGGCTGTGGTGGTATGCTGTTGGCGGAGATACTTAGAGGGGGAAACCCACGAGCCTCCGTGTAGGGAGGTCCCCGGCTCGCTCTTCCAGCGGAGGGGCGGGGCTCCGCCTTCCGGGATACAACTTGCAATATACTAACGAGACTTAAATTTATATGTGGTAGATTTAGAAGAGAAGTTAAGGAAGGCCAGGATGGTGGGTTATTGATGGATGAATTAAAAATTGGGTCTTTATCTTATTCTGTTGACGTGGTATTATTGGATGATAAGGTCAAGGACATCAATCAGATGATGCGGAGGTTAGAAACATTGTTAGAGAATAGAGAACTTCAATTAAATATGGAAAAGACCAAAGCAATGGAGTTTAAAAAGGAAAGAAGTAAATATGTGGAAATTATATGGAAAGTAAGTATTTTAGAAATAGTGCACGATTATGTCGTGTTTTGGCTTAACAAGTGAGTGGGCCATGAAAAGTACATAGCAGACATATGTAAGGAGGGGATGGTGCTAGGAAACAAGTGTGGGGTGTAATTAAGAGAAGGTGTAGAGCTGTTTGGACAAAGGGTATGAGAACATAAGGAAGTAATTTTTGTTCTATTTTGAGGTGGGGGCAGAAATTTGGGGATGGAAAAAAAGGAGGAAACTAGGAGCAATACATGAAAGATTTTTAAGATGGATCGTAGAAACTATTGTACACCTGGTTACATGGTAAGATGGGAGACAAAAAGGCAAAAAATGAGAAAAGAGATGGGCAAAATAGCATGGCAAGTTCGTGGATAGGATTAGAAGAGGGAGGGGAAATGCAAATTAAAACAAGTTTATCGGGAAATAGATAAAAACATAGAGACTGAGAAATGTGATTGGAGACGGGAATGAGTTTGGAATAATAAAGTTTACTCGTCGGACGAAGTGAAAAGAGAAGGGATAGACTTAAGTAAAGAATTCATCCAAAGAGATAAAGATCAGTATTGCAAAAAGATTACGATAAGACATTCAAATTTAGGAGTAGGATGGTAAGATATAGGTTAGGTAATGAAATGAGAGCAAGTAAATATTGGCTGAATAGTGAGGAAAAAAAGTAGATATAAGACGAAGATTGGGACCATATTTTAGAGAGATGTTTGGTTTATGAGGAAGGAAGAATGTGGGCAAGGTGAATTATCTATGTATATCTATATCTATATCTATACTAATATATAAAGACAGAAGTGCGTTGTCTTGCAGCGCAGTAATCTCTGAACCTACTGAACCAATGCCAATGAAACTTTTATGCTAGCATCCTTTAAAGGCATGGAGTATTATAGGCTATGATTTACAAACATAAACAGTAACATATTCTGTGGTGGCATCTGAGATTTTGTGGTACACAATGATAAATTATCTGGGGTGAATGAGGTATCTACCACAATAGTATACAATGTAATTTTAATGTGATTACATGTAGTCAGACACGTGTTTCGGGAACACTCTTCCCATCATCAGTGGTTGCAAGTAACACAGATTAAACCCATAATTATGGAAAGTCGTCAAAGTATGACGCCATTTTGATAGAGAGTCTGCATGCGTACAGCGTACGATCAAAATGGCGTCATAATTTGACGACTTAAATAAAAAGAATAAAATGTATAAGAGTTTTAAACATGAACATCTTGTTCTGCATTAAAATGTACATACTTGCATTTAAGATTACAAAATAATACAGACAAGAATTACAAACACTTTTCATTTTATTACTTTTGTAACTTATGACAGAGCCTTTTTTCTCCGAATTCTTAACATTTTCAGCGCCTTTTTAGGCGCCTAAAAGACGATTTTTTAGTGTCTAAACATCTGATGTCTATTAATGACACAGTCTTCACTGTTTTATAATATATTACCTTGTGATCTTGCTTAAAAATATCGATTTAGATCACCACTATGAAACTATCCGTATTCGTTCAAGATTTTTCAAAGATATTTTTCAACTTCCATAGATTCATTTTTACAAATTTTAAACTCAAAATTTGAAGTTTTTCAATTGAAAATACTTACAACCTTCTACTCTTTTCCATTATCATTATTTAAACTATGTATTCATTAAACTACCATTTTAAAAATAGGTAACTAATTTATCTTATAACAAATCGCTGACATCTTGCCTAAAAGTTATTTGAAATATTTTTAAAATCCCTGAAAAATCATATTACAATTGAAGAGGCAGTAAACAAAAGTAAAAGAAAGAAGTGGAGTCTCTCTCTACTGTGGAGCGGCTGCCCGCCAGCGCTGCCCTGCGGCGCCCAGCAGCGTTCGGGGAGGGCGCGCGGATAGCACGCGCGCCCCGGGAACAGATCCGACGGCAAGAGCCTCTTCTCTATAATAATAATAATAATAATAATAATAATAATAATAATAATAATAATAATAATAATAATAATAATAATAATAATAATAATAATAATAATAATAATAATAATAATAATAATAATAATAATAATAATACTAATAATAATAATAATAATAATAATAATAATAATAATAATAATAATAATAATAATAATAATAATAATAATAATAATAATAATAATAATAATAATAATAATAATAATAATAATAATAATAATAATAATAATGTCTTTATTAATGGCGAGGCTCAGGCCATAGGGCCTGCTCTTCCGCCTAACCACTGAGTCTACATTGATACAGAGTAGTAACAAATAGGAGGGGAGGGAAATCTGTACATTTACGTCTGGGAGTGCAAAACTAGGGACCATCCCGGCATACGCCTTAAGCGATTGAGTAAACCCAGAAAACCTCAATCAGGATGGCGGCTTAGGGCCGAACAGAATTATGGTATAGAAATGGAAGAGAAGAGAAAAATGAGAGAAGGGAATCATAAATGAAAATGAAGTAGAAAATACGAACGAGAAAGAAGAAAGGAGAGAGACTAAAGGGGGGACAAACTGTACATTTATGACTGGGAATGCAAAGCAAGGGGCCATCCCGGCGTACGCCTTAAGCAATTGAGTAAACCCAGGAAAACCTCAATCAGGATGGCGGCTTATGGCCGAACATTAATACAGAAGAATAAGGTATGGATAGAAGTGAAGGTGAAGAGATGAGGCGTTTAGGGGAAAGGGTCGTAAATACATAAATGGGGAAGACTGTGAAGGAAAGGGAATGAAGAAAAAGCGAAGAAAAGGAGGAAGAAGTAGGTGGAAAAGTAAAATTTTTCCAGAAGCGGTACAGAAATGTAACGTTTGGTATACATTACCACTTTACATAAATATACAAACATTTGTAACAGCAGAGAAGCACAATAGGCTCTAAGTTAATAGTACCAGTAATTTAAAATATGATATTGACAGTATTAAGAAACAATGTAAAAGTGCAATAGGATATAAACATCAATTGTAATTATTATTGAGGCTTATATATTGTAGATATGACAATGATGACAGCACAAAAATAGCTGTAAGTATTTTAGCATTTATTTGGAGCGTGGCTAATCTTTTAAATATTTTATTTGAACAATTTTATTAGGATACACAGAAAATGTGGTTGTTAATAATTTAGATGGAGTGAGAGGGAGTGAAAAATGAGAATAGAGTAGTGAGGTATGGGGTGGAATTTTGAATTTAAAGAGTGAGGAAAGTGCGGCGTTTAGGGGGACGGTGACCGGGTGCTTGGTAGTGGGAAAAGTCTGGAGGATGAAGAGGACATTAATGCCATTCTATATGTCGTTATACCTTACCCAAGTATTTAATTCGTTTTTGAATTTACGGAAAGTATTCGAATGTTTTAGACTCGCTGGTAATTTATTCCAGGCTCGGATAGCTGTAATGGTGAAAGATTTACTGAAAGAAGTCATGCTGTGACGTGGTACACAGAGCAGAGCTGAACTACGAGCTCGGTTTAATTTCAGATGATTGAAATTACTTATTAGACGTGTTACATGAGAACCGTGTAAAATTTTGTAGAGAAGAAGCAGAGAGTGAAGTAACCGTCTTTTGTCTAGAGTAAGCATATGAAGTGAGTCAAAAAAGTACGATACATGGTCGTATTTTCTTAGATCAAAAATAAACCGTACGCATGCGTTCTGTGCTACTTGAAGTTTACGTTGTAATTTATATGTCATGTTTGTCAGAAGAAAGTCGCAATAGTCAAAATGTGGCATAATAAGTGATTTAATGAGTGTCTCATGTGTACTAATTGGTAAAATCGTTCGCAGGCGTTTCAGCGAATGCATTGCGGCAAAAACTTTACGGCAGATTGAATCTACTTGCGAGTTCCAGCTGAGGGTGTTGTCAATAAACACTCCTAGGTTCTTGACTTCGGAACACCAAGGTAGAACGGTGTCATTTAAATAAATTTTAGGCAGAGTAGAAGAGGATATTTTATTCACAGTGCTTTTTGAACTGATAATCATGCACTGTGATTTATTTGGATTTAATTGTAAGCCTAATAACGCTGCCCATTTGTTTAAGGTTATCAAATCTTCGTTAATTTTATGTGCGAGTGAGAAGAGTTCAGACGGGTGGCCACTTAGATATATCTGAAGATCATCCGCGTACATTTGATGACTGCAATATTTAAGTGCATTTCCCACATCGTTTACATACATTAAGAATACTAGTGGTCCTAATACAGTGCCTTGGGCAACTCCGCGGTTAAGTTTTAAGGCCCTTGAGCTGCGACTACCGGACACCACCCTTTGGGTTCTGGAAGTTAAATAGTTAAGAAACCATGTACGCGTAGGCTGTGCAAATCCCATGATTTTTAGTTTTGCGAGTAAGATGTCGTGATCTACTGAGTCGAACGCTTTGCTGAAATCCAGAAGAATTAACATAGTTATATTACTGTGATCTATAGCTGTTCTCGCATCTTGAATAACATTCAGTAGCGCAGTACCAGTATTCCTGCCGGAACGGAAACCTGATTCCTAATCGTTTAAAAGTGATTGGTTTTGGAGATACAGTTCAGTTTGCTTACGGACGACTTTTTCGAGTACTTTAGAAATAGTCGGGAGGATGCTAATTGGGTGGTATTCAATAGGGTTTCTGGTTGATGCTGTCTTGGGAATAGGATGCACGAGCGCACTTTTCCAAGATAAAGGATATTGTCCGTTCATTAGAGAGAAATTTACTACTTCGGTAATGATTGGATAGGTCACATCTAGGCTATCTTTTAGCAGTTTGGCATTTATATCATCGGTACCTGAAGCATTAGATTTGAGACTTTGAACTATTTTTATTATATCCTCATGTTCCACGGATGAAAAGAAAAATTCGTCGTTGCATTTTGTTTCTGAGTTTTGGAGAAGTGCGAGGGATTGACTCTTCAAGTTACAGTCAAATGAAGGAACGTTACTTACAAAATTATGATTTAGAGATTCTAGGGGAATATTCGTTTCAATTTGGGGAGGAGCTTTACCTATTCCTAGATTTTTCAAATTTTTCCGAATCGTTTTCGAGTCGCAGATTCTGCCGAAGGTGGTGTGGTAATATTTTATTTTAGCATTGCGGCATTTATGCGTAACCAAATTTATGAGCATTTTGTACTGTTTTTTAAATAGTTCGCGTTTAGTTTTACGGAAAATAGCATACACTGCATCTCGATCTTTCATTAAATTCTGAATTTCATCAGTTAACCATGGTGCAGGAGGACGAGTTACGCGTAATATTTTCAAAGGCGCGTGCCGGTCATAGAGTTGTATTATTAAGTTAGTGAAAATCGCCACTTTAGCTTCCAGCGATTCTTCTTCGTGGACAAGGTGTCATGGAAGTGTCAATCCATCTACATTAAATGCTTGTTTATCGAATTTTGAAAAATCGCGGTATTTGATTAAGTGCGGTGTGTATTTAGGACACTTCAGATTGTAAACGAGATAAATTAGATCGTGTTTCGAAATCCCGGGGTCTGGAAATTGACCGTGATTTCGAACTTTGTTTTTATTAGACACTATTATATGATCGATCCAAGTTTCCGTGCTCTTTGAGTGGTGTGTAGGTGCTAGAGGTAAAATTTCGAGGCACATGCTGTGGAAAAAGCGCGTAAACTGCTCTGCAGAAGGAGAGGCTTTTAATAAGTTATGATTAAAGTCCCCCATTACAATAATATGTTCATAAGAATGGATCACAGATGCAAAGGTTTCGTCCAATATATCTATGCTGCCTGACTTTGGAGGTAAATATATGACAGTCAAGAGACATTTTTTTCCTAAAAGTCCGACTTCGATAAAAAGATATTCACTTCGTTGGCAATCCGTATTTGTTGAAGAGAGTATAAGTTTATGTCTAAGATCGTCGCGAATGTATATACCGACACCTCCACCATGTGCGGCGACACTGGCTTTTCGATCAGCTCTTATCAAGCGGTACCCTGGAATTGCTACAAGCGCGGAATTGAGAGAATTTTTCAACCAGGTTTCGCTTAAGAGAAGCGCATGAAAACGGTGTTTAGATATTATTTCCGTTACTTCATCGAAATGGCAGGGCAGAGACTGAGCATTTAAGTGTGCAACGTGCAGACAGAAGGAGCGAGGATTAGGCTTATTTCTAGCATCAGACGCTTGTACCGTCGGGGAAAGGTTCCGGTCACCCACAGGTAAAGGATTTACAGGATGTGAGGGAAAGAGAATAGGTAGCATTAACTGAGGGTTTGAAGGCGTTCGCAGAAGAAGAAAGGAAGGAGAATTCTCGGAAATATCCGAAAGTGCTTGTGAAAGAGGGGTGTGGAGTGGGGAGGTGGATGGGTGGGGGCGCTCCTACGCTAAGCTTGAACTGCCTCCAGCTGGTCCCTGGTTTGCACCCGGGCACGACTATTACCACGTTTGATGACGATGGTGCCTGTCTTCTGTCCACACGTTCTTGAGGCCAAAGCGGTCGATGGCAGCTTGTAGCAAAACCAGGCGCGATTTCGTGAGATCCTCACGAATCGTGATACCAGAATGCTTCAGCAGCCGTTTCGAGCGAAACATTTCACTCCGTTTCCTATAACTATTCTCGTGGATTGATCTCTCGTGGATCAGCGATCTCTCTCGTTCTCTCGTTGATTGATTAGTGTTCCCGGCGCGTCGACTGCTATGGTCATTACTCACGTAAGTGTAGTGCATGGCTTTATCACGGGTGGTGTCGGGGATCTTTTCCCGCTGCATGTTGCGATCCCGCCTGCACGCCGACTTGCAGAGTTTTCCCTAACCAGGTATCTACCCACCAGCAGAGCACACCGCCTCAGTGGGGACAAGCTCTAAGCTCGCAACTGGTCTCTCACTATGTGTGGTAGTGTAGTGCATACGAGTGTGTGTGTGTGTGTGTGTGTATGTGAGTGATGTATGTAAGGAATGAGGATATAACAAAGAAGAAGACGGAAAGATCGAACGCGGTCCTTGACCTGTGTGCAAAGGTACTACTCCAGCATTCGCCTGGTATTGATCGGAGAAACTACCAAAAACTACCGATCAAAGCAGCCGGGTGCTAGAATTCTCTTCGGTGGATGGAGACACAAGCGAGTCTGAACTGAGAGATCGCTGGAGAGTGGATAAAAAAAAAGTGAAAAAGCTAAAATTGAATATATAGAGGAAAAGGGTGTAGAAAAAAAACTAGTATAACAAAGAGTCAAGAGCTAGAAAAGAAGCCCAAAAATGGAAATAGAAGATGCAAGAAAGTGGGGGAGGGAATAACGGAGAAAAAAGAGAAAGAGAATTAAGAAAGTTCGAGAGCAACGAGGAGTGAGTGAGAGAAGGAGGCTAAAACAAAATGTAGGGAAATTGCACATGTAACGTGCGACATTGATGCAACAAAGACGGCGTCTTTCTATCAACCTGCAGTGAATTCACCGTAAATTTAATAAGCTCCAAGCGAAACCAAAAAATAGTTATATCTTAAGAATAATGCATTCTAATATGTACAAACGTCTATCTCTACTATGTATTAGTGAAATGTTAGTTTGAAAAGATTATTATAGAAGTAAAAATAGTTATTTACTAAATATCGTATCGTAAGACATATTTTTACAATATGAGGTTGGAGAAATATCCAACGAGACCGTTAGGGCTAACAGCCTCGTGTGATGAATAACAGAGTATTGTAATAAGATGTTGATCATAAGAAGTGAATATCACGCGTTTAATACACTTTGTAAAAAATCAAATGAATTTTGAGTTTTGTTTAAATTTGAGTCTTCATCCACCAAAATGTGACAGATTTATGTTAACTAGCTCTACACTGTGAAATTCTATCATTTATAAACCTACATTCAATTCATAAATGATAATTTAGTTTTAATTGAAGTATTTTGAATGGGATACAATGACTGTTTTTTGTATTATTTTTGGACATTATTTTGAAATAAACAGAAGAGCCACACCAAAAGGGGATCATTTGGATTCTCCCTGTTGCATGGGCAGGAAACGCAAGGCGAATGCTCTCGCGACCTCAACTGCTAACAAAGCAAAGTCCTCCAGAAGTTACATATTGTAAACAACATGCTTTTACGTATACAAATGCAAATATGTCCAGTATCTTTCTCACATTTTTGCAAACATTAAACTTGGAATAATTCATAAAAATATAATTTGGTAGAATAAGTGATAGGAAAAACAAAACATGTGTCCCTGCAGGACATGCAAAGGTGGTTTTAAGTCTCTAAAAGCATCGTATGCTGCTGTGCTGCTGTGTGTTGCGGGTTGCATCTGCACTTACATATTTTATATAACTTAATATATTTGTAACACATATTATGTATAAATTTTAGGTTTCTGCACTTCTACATATAAACTTTAACTATCTCAAATCTCACACTGCCTAATTGTGCGCAATAGGCTTAAAAAAGGGTACAGAGTTTTTCCTTCACGCACTAATATATAGAAAATTGTTAAAAGGAGATCGTGGATTATTAGAACACTTGTAATCTAATAACACAATGAAACAATTTTTTCAAAAATTCTGTTTCTGGTTTGACATGATTGATTCCTGTTTAATTGTGCAGAAATTGTATAGAAAATACTTGAGACATGTGGTATATTTGCTTGTTTAGGATTAAGCTAACGCAAAATATGCTATTATGCCCCTCAGAATTTGATTTTGTGGTTAGCATACGCAGAAAACACCCAGAAATCTGCCCACGAGCGTTGAAAGTAAAAGGTCTTAAGTAAACTGATAGAGTTTGTCTATTGTATTATTTATCTAGCTATAAAAAAAGAACAATTGGCAATTGTTTTAGCAATTTAAGTAGGCTTCTGTCCGTAAGTTTACACTACATGTAAATTTCTGCGCGGTACATGATCTTAAGTGTAGAGTTTGCTTCGGTATTTCACTGGAAGAAAATTAGGAAAACCACTCATTTGAAATCACAACTTTGAATTTGATTTCAGCAGACGTTTCAAACACACTTACATTAAACACTTGCTGGCGACCCATAAATAGATAATCTCTCCTGTTTCCCTTCAATTTATTTATGTCAGCGTTACCTTCAAGAAACGTTACTTAAGTCACATTTTTTGCCAATAACACATATTATGTTAATCTTGCAAGTACAATATCTTCACTTCAAAATAATTTACACCTGGTAGACTTGGGGTAAAATACAGTTTATCAAATTGAATTATTCAAAATGTGATGCAAATTTTTCGTTACGATTGGTATAGAATACTGAGCTACCTCTAAAAAAGAACGTTTAATTGCAATGAACGACGTTAACCGCGAAATATGTCATAACGCTCACACAACAAAAGTCACCAGAACTGACCACCGAGACAAGAAAGCTGCTGTAAAAATCTTATAATTAATCTAATTACATTTCTCGAGTAAACAGCGCTTCCAAATTTCTCGACATGTTGGAAATCATGGAATGTACACAGTGTTATAACATTGTTCCATTTTGACTCCGCCGTCATAAGACAAAAAAATGAAGTCATAAGACATGAAAATAATTTCACCCCACATGCCGGTCACGTGACGGGCATTATCGTGACGTGACGTGAAGTAACGATATGGGTAAAGAGGATATTGTGACGTCGTGGGAATACACAATAATCACAGACACGAGCTTCAATGATAAATATGTACAGGTTTATTCACAATATGTACAGTAATACTTTAAGTTACTCAGCTCTGGTAGATCTTTACTTCCCTGATCGCAGGAGCGATCCTTAAAAATGAATAACTGACTCGTGGCCCGCGCCACTCCTCAGCGAGCCTCCCGCACACAGCAGACAGCTCCGGCGACCTCTTGTCACCCGTGGATATAGTCCACAACGGCGTCCCAACACATGGTTTGCCGCACGAGCCTAGCTCGGCTCCGCACCGCCCTGGGCGCAAGTTTTTGTGCGTTCGCACGAGGGTTCCCTCTCAGCTCAACAAACCCCCACCCCCGCGCTCTGCGTTGGTTCTTATATAGCTGCCACCCACGTGACCTGAAACGTCACTGGGTTTTGCACACGGCCCACACTGACCGCTTTGCCAGGCATTTTTGGACATCCATTTCCCTGGATTCCAAGAATTTGACACGCGGCACGCGGCAAAAATGCGCTGTCCCGTACTTTGGGCATCCCTTTCCCTAGCTCTTAGGATTTCCCAGAATACCTCGGCGTGTCACATCCTGCCTGGCCCCTGGCGTCTAATCCTCTGCCGCCGCCCTTTGTGGCGGTTGCTAACTGTAGTCCTACAATACGTTACATACTTCTCCATACCCTATTTTGAATTTTTTATGCAGGATATAACCACAATAAAAAATTCGTCCCGCAACTAGATTTGTGGATCTGGATGTGATTATACCATTTACCTGGCCATTGGGCTCACACTCTATTGATCTCTCTAACCTACTCTATATTTACAACATTTTTTTTTTTATCAAAATCTAGCTAATATAAATAACTAACCTACTTCACGTACCTCCTTTCATTCTAATATATACAATTTTCTACAATCTTAAATTACATACAGTCTGCTGCAATTACCTCCGTAGTATTCACAATCAAATGATGTGATACTTTCCCTGATACCCCCAGAACCAACAATGTCTTCAGAGCTTCACTTTGTACCCATAATTGCACATACATAAGACACACATGAAACAAACAGAATACACAAACAATACACTTTCAACAATTTGTTACATATATACAGTGATTCTTCTCTTGTCTTGATTTTATACAATGCAATCAAGTGATTCGGTTCAGTGTAGCCCTCCGCATTCCCAGTTCAGTTCAGGTTCCATGTATCAGTAAAACATACGGCTTAAGGCACCAGCATTTACGTGATCCTTACCCCTTTTATGAATAATTTCTAAATTGTATGCTTGGATCATTAATGACCAACGCATCAATCTCGGGTTCTTACTTGAACAATTATTTAGCCATACTAATGGGTTGTGGTCTGTTTCCACTTTAATTTTTGCATTTCCATCCAAATAGTACTTTAATTTCTGCAATGCCCATATTATGGCTGTGCACTCCTGTTCTGTTGTACATCGTAATAATTCCGAATCTGTGAATTTACGACTTAAGTATAACACCGGTTTTTCTTCTCCTCTATCATTATACTGTGCCAAAATGATGCCAATACCTCTTTTTGACGCATCACACTGCACTATAAAATCCTTATTAAAATCTGGCGCGTGAAGGACGGGTTCGTGACAGAGAGCGTTCCTCAGTTTCTCGAATGCCATCTCGCATGCTGGCGTCCACGTTACCCTGCCTTGCCGTTCGCGACCTCGCAATAAGTCCGTTAATGGCGCTGATATACCCGCATAATCGGGAATAAATTTCCTGTAGTAACCCGTTAATCCGAGAAAAGCACGCACTTGCTTTTTCGTTTGAGGTACGGGGTGCTCTTTAATAGTGTTTACTTTGGCCTCTACCGGCCGCATCATGCCACTACCAACCATGTAGCCTAGGTATTGCACATTCTTACGCGCGTATTTACACTTGCTTGGCTGCACATGCAACTTCGCTTTCTCTAATATTAGAAACACCTGCTCTAAATGTCTAAGGTGTTCTTGCCATGTGTCGCTATAAATGGCGATGTCATCCAAGTATGGGACTGCAAATTCTGCACATCCTGCTAATAAAGCTGCCATCATCCTACTACACTGAAAGGGTGCATTTTTTAGCCCGAAGGGCAATCTTAATGGCCTATACGTGCCAAAGCTTGTACAGAAAGCCGCATATCTTTGCGCTCTCGGAGTGAGCGGTATCTGATGATAAAATTTTGCTAAATCCAATGTAGTAATAATCTTAGCTGCCGCTACTGCTTCTATCCTCTCCTCCATGTTCGGCAACGGAAAATATTCTGATTTTATAATTTGGTTTAGCTTGCGATAATCTACGCACGGTCTTGGTTTTCGTCCCGGCGCCTCTACAAGAATCATAGGGGAAGCATAATCAGAGTCGCCTATTTCGATTATGTTATCCCGTAACATCTTCGCGATTTCTTCCTGCAAAATTTTTGATTGACGCGGCGACATTCGATAAGGCGCACTTCTTATCTTTTTCGACTCGTCCGTCAATTCAATGTCCATGGTGACGACATCCGTCAACCCTGGTCTGTCTGAAAATATATGCTTGTACTTTACAATTAATTTGAGCAGTTTGTCGCGGAACTCGTCTTCGACTTCTGTTCCTTCGAGCATAGCTTCCGCATCGAAGTCGACACTATCAAGGTTAATAGCGTACTTATCCAGCTCGTCTTCCTCAACTTCAAAGTTTGAGTTACAATCTGCTACGTTGTGCTTATTCGCGTCGTATAATGTTTTCATTTCCGGGTCACTTTGTTGTGAAGCTGCGAACTCAGTCTGGGTAACATTTATGAGTTCATTCACTTCGGGCGTTAGTACACTTGCACTGGCGTCCCTTTCACTAACGGCTCCCTCCTGCCTCAATTGTTCAAGGTTTTCTACCTGCTCGTCCGCGTCAAACTCGCCTGCGTGTCGGTCAGCCGGCCCCGACTCTTGAGTCACCCGCGACGTTTCAGCGGCTTTTGCCCGCGTCGTTACGGCTGCAACTAATTGTGGCTCAATAAATCCTGCCTTTACTTCTTCCAACAGAGCAGCTGTTCTATTACTTAATAAGTAATATCCGCTGTCGCATTCCCGAGGCACAACTGCGGCTTTAGTTACTACTTTCCCGAATGGCCCTTCAATAGTGACTTCTGCCACCGGGAGATTTCGTGGTGAGGCATCAAGCGGTTGCAAAATCCACACGCTTTCTCCCGTTAAATTCTCGTCGCTAATAAATTTCTCATGGACAAGATCGAAACTGGCACCACAGTCGCGCAAAAATCTCCCGGGAATTTTATTAATTTTTCCAAAGAACACGTACGGTGAAAACAATTCCGTAGCTGTTTTGTCTGCCACATGATTCATTTTTTCGGCCACGCGGCGCTGCGGGCATTCACGGACCATGTGGTCTGTGGCACCACACCCGTAGCATTTCCGCTTGTCTGGCTTCTCGTATGCTGCCCTAACATCGGTTTTCTTACCGCTCGATTTCCCCTGAAATTCCGGTACTATCGGCATCGTCTTGCTCGTGCTTGCAACTTGTTCCCCTACGGCTTCCGATTTCCTATAAGGCTTGAACGAAGACCGTTTCCAGCCTGCCCTATTGTTTTCATAGTTGTCTAGTTTACGAGCTAGTTCTAACGGCATCTTAAATTCCCCCCACTCATCAATAAAATGCTCTTTAATATCAATAGGCACACGACGCTTCAATTGATCGGTTACAATTAGATTCATTAAGTCCTCGAACGTATGAATATCTAGTCCTGCTACCCATTCTTTGCAATAATTTTTCAGCTCTCTCGCGTATACGTTCCAGGTAGTATTCGCGGCTTTTACATGTTTCGCGAACAATTGTCGAAACTTCTCGGCATTGAATCGATACATTTCTAATAACCTATTCTTTAAATCGGCATATTCTGTTCTTCTACCTTGCCCTTCTAAAGTTAGCGATGCATTGATTTGGTGTGGGAGCAGTCCCATAAGATTTGCCACCCACTCTTCTTCTGGAATTTCTAATTGTTCCGCCTGACTCTCAAAAACACTTAAAATGCTGTTATGTCGTCGTCCTCCCCTTTGAATCGGCTCATAACTTGATTTAATCGAATGTGCATTTTGCTATTTACTTCGGACTGCGGACTAGCTCTACCCGCCAGTTGGCCCTGTTCTATTCTCAGTTTTTCTAACTGAAATGCACGTTCCTTCTCTGATTCGCGTTCACTCTTTTCTCGTTCGCGTTCATCCTTATACGCCTGAGCTATCCCTTTCACAAATTCCTCCTCGTAATCGGAATGCTCCTCTATCAATTTTTTTAGTACTACCAAAGTTTCGCCACCTGTAATTTGGAGTCCTAATTCCTGTGCCACGTGCACTACACAATCTTTCCCGAATCTCGGTAAGTAAGCCATAACTGAAACCTGAACCGAACCTTACAATGCAGATAGCTATACTTACACCAGATCCTTGCTGACTTCTTGATTTTATCAAAGCCGGTTGGCCTTGAGACGTCCTTCCTTCTCCGTCCGTCCTTCCTTCCTTCCTTCCTTCCGGCGTTGCCGTGAAAACGTGGGCGTCTGGCTAGGAGCGGACCCTCTCTGCTCCCGTGCGTTGTAATTATGTCTGCCCGTCGACACACCCACGCACTGGCCCACCCACTGTTCGTAATATTGCGACCACGTATGAGTATGGTGCAACAATGCCGTGCCGTTCCGGCGTGAATGTTTTAACTGCTGCTATTATCACAATTGAGCAACACTTCCCCGTGGAATTCTTATAACCGCATCCACCAATTATACTATTTGGTGAATGATATTCCCCGTGGAATTCGTTTAACCGCTGCCACCAATTATACTATTTGGTGGGTGCACGTACTTCCCCGTGGGCTTCTTTATAACCGCTGCCACCAATTATACTATTTGGTGGGTGCACGTACTCCCCCGTGGGCTTCTTTATAACCGCTGCCACCAATTATACTATTTGGTGGGTGCACGTACTCCCCCGTGGGCTTCTTTATAACCGCTGCCACCAATTATACTATTTGGTGGGTGCACGTACTCCCCCGTGGGCTTCTTTATAACCGCTGCCACCAATTATGTCTACCCGTCTGTGACGTCGTGGGAATACACAATAATCACAGACACGAGCTTCAATGATAAATATGTACAGGTTTATTCACAATATGTACAATAATACTTTAAGTTACTCAGCTCTGGTAGATCTTTACTTCCCTGATCGCAGGAGCGATCCTTAAAAATGAATAACTGACTCGTGGCCCGCGCCACTCCTCAGCGAGCCTCCCGCACACAGCAGACAGCTCCGGCGACCTCTTGTCACCCGTGGATATAGTCCACAACGGCGTCCCAACACATGGTTTGCCGCACGAGCCTAGCTCGGCTCCGCACCGCCCTGGGCGCAAGTTTGTGCGTTCGCACGAGGGTTCCCTCTCAGCTCAACAAACCCCACCCCCGCGCTCTGCGTTCGTTCTTATATAGCTACCACCCACGTGACCTGAAACGTCACTGGGTTTTGCACACGGCCCACACTGACCGCTTTGCCAGGCATTTTTGGACATCCATTTCCCTGGATTCCAAGAATTTGACACGCGGCACGCGGCAAAAATGCGCTGTCCCGTACTTTGGGCATCCCTTTCCCTAGCTCTTAGGATTTCCCAGAATACCTCGGCGTGTCACATCCTGCCTGGCCCCTGGCGTCTAATCCTCTGCCGCCGCCCTTTGTGGCGGTTGCTAACTGTAGTCCTACAATACGTTACAATATGGATAAACACATTTTGGTATAAATAAACACATTTTGAAGGTATGGATAAACACATTTTGTCGACTTTTACTTTCTCGTATACGTACGTATATCCATATATAGTATTTCAGTAACTCCTCGAATGTGCAGATGTGAAGATGGGTGGTTTCCGTCACTCACAACTAGACCACTTCCCGTGCACCAATCGAGACATTCCACGCTTCTGATGGGGAACTGATAATTTTCGAATCAGGCCCAAAGATTCAGAGAAATGTAAAAAAAAGCCAGCTCAATAGATCTATGTAGGTGGCGTTTATTAAACCTCAGTATCTTATGGTTATTTACAGTCCACGGCATCATAATTTTTTTCCATGAGGTTGGCTCCCTGATTGTTTACAAACCAGCCATATGAAATGAATATCGCGCGGCAGAATTTGTAGGATAGGAAATATTTCATGGGTATTTTGATAATAAATTTGCAAATTGCCTTGGAACGTTGAATTTGAAGAATATGAATAAATAAGAAGAGAACCAGAAATGTAAGGTCAATACCAGAGAAAATACAATTCTTAAGAGAGAAAAGATCGATTTTCAATTTAATGTGACTTAAATCTTTTTCACCTTATTCACACCGGTAGCGGTAGCTCAGTGCATCAACTGATGTCACTGCAGCGCCTCTGACCGGGAGGTGCTAGGTTCGAGTCCTGACGGCGGCAGGATTCTCGACACTAGCTTTTCAGCTAGGTCGAATTCAGTCGCTGTCTGGAGGAGAATTCTAGCGGCCGGCGGCTCTGATCGGTAGTTTTCCGTGGTTTCTCCGATCAACACCAGGCGAATGACCGGAGCAGTACCCTACCGCGCGCGATCTGTCCCTCCTCTTCCTTGTCCTATCCTTTCCTCTTACACATACACTTACACTGACATGCACCACACTACCACATATTCCGGGAGACCGGTCGGGAGCTTAGAGCTTGTCCCGACTGGGGCGGTGCCCCGCTGGTGAGAGAGTCCTGTTTAGGGGGAAACCCCACTAGCCGACGGTAGGTCGGCGCCGGATCTCGCCATCCAGCGGGGGAAGATCACCGCCATCTCCCGAGAAAAAAACGGACCAATGACCGAAGCAGTTGACGCGCTCGGAAACACGAAGAAATCAATCAATCAATTCACCTTATTCACATAAACATACAAAATAGTAACTTTTATTGTTTATATATATATATATTAGCATGCAGAGCATAAATCAGACTGAGTTTGTAGAGTTTCAAAATCTTCAAAAATGAGGAGACCGAAACGTGGATATGTTAAGCAACTCAGGGGAATCCAATGCAGTTGTAGAAGGTTTTGCGTCAGAATTTTGTAACTACTCGAGAATGTTATTATAATAGGAATAGAGCATAACGCAGAACAGGATACAGGTGATGATTTATGTTCAACCGTACGTAACAAAACGTAAAAATAAAGCTGTGTATATAAATTCTAACTATTCGCAATATTCATTCCTGCAAGTATTTTTTACGGCCATTATAATTTTGAAATTACAGTATTACTAGTTCATATCCCGTATGGAGGTTTTGGGACATTTATGGACGTATTGGGTGTTGGGAATCTTTGAACGGAAGTATCACATTAACAACTGCTACGATTCATTGGTAAGTTCAATGCCAGATTCTGTAACAAAGTTAGGAACGAAATAAATGAAGTATGAAAGGAAATTTCAACATATGAAAATATTTTTAAAACAATTCACAGCCTCGACGACGCAACATTTAACTAGTACATATTAATATATGTATTAGAGAGAAAGTTATCTAATGCTGTGGAAAATCGATTTCGAGATTTCAACGGAAATACACGTTTTGGGGTCCTCTCAAGCAGGAAAAGTGTTTTTTTCAAAACGTCCATCCGTCTGTGAACCTAAAGCCTAAACCATACATATGATTTTTTCCAAAATAAATATTCTCTGGTCGATCTGGGTCTACTGGAAGCTATGCAATTTTTAAAACCATTCCTTAAATGCAGGTGTACTTTACATGGAGTCCCAAGGAAATTTTCAAACTTTTCTTACAAATGGCTCCAAATTTTTTCTTTGGGATTTGGGACTATCTCTCAAGCCTTCAATATGCACATCTCTAGCTATTTGTATATATTACTGCGTTTGTGAGTGGAACTGCTTCAAATGACTTCAAATAATATTGTTCGAAAACTCAAAAGTATTATGTGAAAAAACTTCCAATTTTGCATTTACAGTGTCGCTTAAACGCTATTTTTTTGAAAAACGACACCAAATTTTTCAACAAAAATTTCCATATAGGACGAGGTTTTACTCTTCTTTAATATTCATTAAGTAATATATCTTTTCTTATATTATAAAACCGAAAAATTGTAAAGTTTCAAAAATGTTCTTTGGGCGGCAATAGATGGCAGCTGGAATGGATGGGGCAAGACCGAACTAGACCAAAGAAGTTAGAAAACTAACTAATACGAGAATATAGCCATACACGGAAATTTTTGTGGAAATACGGACGTGGCCTGAACTTGCGTCAAAAGAGCTCGCTCTCTTTCTGGTTCGAGACGCCAAGGTGAACGGTTGCCTACGAGTACACCACATAGTCGAAGAGGGACACGCGAAGATAACGGAACACAAAAGCTTTAATAAAAGGTAATTGACTGAGCACTTTTCATGGATTTACGTACTGTGAATATTGTGAGATTTCATGGAATTAGTAAACGAATATTAAACAAGAATGCAATGAATGAAAGAACGACGGCGGTAATAGATCGAAATGAATCTGTAAAATCACGTTGCTGCATTCTTGTTGCTAGAAAAGAGGACTATTGTAACATAGGACATGTTTCTTCTTTGTTACAGCTTTCATATATTTCATACTTTTCATATATTCTTTATTCTTATTTTTGGGAATTTCACTTTGGAAATCCTATTATGGAATTTTGAGAGTTATGAGAAAGACGGATCATCCAACACTAGCTTGACTTTTGCCATTACGAAGTCATAACTTGGAGTTTCGGACTCGCATTCTGATGCGACCATCGCCTCTGCGAAAGCTGTGGTGAATTTTCGTTGAACGACGGGGAGACGGCGTTCGGAATACTCCAGTTTCGACGCGACGGGCAACGCACGGACCTTGCAGAAGAACGACGACCTTGAGGCGCGAGTGTCGCGCGACGGGCCAGCTACACAGCGTGGGACCAACTTGAGGAATTCGCCGGTCGTGAGTCATATAAAAGCAGAAAGAACACTCATTAAATTTCAGTCTGAAAAAAAAACTTCTGAGACAAGATTATCATTATATTAGCCAAAACGTTGTAATGTGAGCTTCCCTCAATAATAGACGTTGATCGGGCAAGTTTCTTAGAACATTGGTCTTGCTAGCCAGTGGTTTTATTTCTTTTCGACAGTCGTAACAAGAATCAGATTAGAGTAATTCCTTATGTTTATGATAGAAGTTGTTTTGTACAGAATTATTTATTTAAAGTCATATGTAATTGATTCAAATCATTTAAGAGACGTTATGAAACAAAATTTTGTGTTGAAAGGCTATGTAGAAGCCGAAGGTCAAATGTGACTATTGAGTGTAACGTAATTAGTGATTTAAAAGGTAGTAGTGAATTTCGAGTATTGTGTGTATGTATTTTTTTTTTTTTGCAGGATGAATATTTGTACTATGATTTGTGTGTCTCATGTGTGATATTTTTTGTGAAGTGTAAATATGTATTTATTGCTTGTTGCTTGTAAACAGGGATCTGAGTTATTATCACTTTAGTGAAAAACTGCAGTTTAGGTAGGGAATTAGCTACCATAATTTTACGAAAAGTGAGAACATAGTAGGATCTGTGAATTTCATTTGTACAGTGATTTTCATTCAATAGAATATATGTTATTTGTTATTTAAAACTGTAAAATTGTGTTGGCTTGTTAATTGATCAGTAGTTTAACAAAGACGAACCCACTACCGATAGGGAAGTTTATCCATAAATTGAGATATTCCCAGGGATGCGTGACGGTGTAATCACACGTCGCGAAGTAGGCAAATGATAGATCTACTATAGTAATCGGTAAGGTGAGACGGTTACATTATGTCTAAAACGTTTCTCGAAAATTCAAAGGTTTTCTGTGAAATTTGTTAAAAAATTCTGCATTTTCAGATATGCTCAAACGCAATTTTCTAAAAAACATCGAAAATTTCCTTATAAGCCGAGGTTATACTCTTCTTTAATATTCATACGGTTCAAATTACTTTTCGTAAATTTTATTTAATAAATAAAATATCTCCAAGAATTTTTAATACAAAATGAAAGAAGTTCAAGAAAATATGATCAAACCGAGACGTGGGGGATATAGGAGTTAAGAAGTAAATATAATTAATTTTGGAAATGTATTTTAAATTATAGAAAAATATTTTAAACTAGCTGAAGTACCCGGCGTTGCTCGGGCATTTATTACAGTAAATTATTAGGCAGAAAGAGGAATGCTATCTTTTCATGCTTTGCAGCGGGGCCTACCTCTACCTCTTCCATTGTATCCCTTCTCCTCCCTGCTTCATCCTGCCATGCTCTGCCCGGCCACGCACCCAAATCTCTGTCAACTTTTGACACCCACTTGGAAATTTCCGGTCTACATCGCTCACTTTTCCATAAAAAATACATTTTTTAATGTTCCAGCTCCTAAACATTCTTCACATTATAACTGAAAACAATAAAAATATCTAATCTACAAAATAAAATACTTGTAGACTCGCGTGTATTATATTTGTGGAATTTTATCTATTATTCTAATACTGTCAATAAATTGTCACATTGTTAAACTTACTCTTTTTATATTTTTTCTTCTATTTTATGCATAAAGAAAGATTTGAAATTGATCAGTCAACTCGTGACCTTGAAGGGAGTTCCTGTTTTAAGCGGAGTTTAACATGTCAGAATTCTCGTACGGAGACGCTAAAAAATAAATACGGAATATACTACTCGCGCAACTTTTCTTGAACGATGACCTTGCTTCCCCCTCCCTTGAACAGTTGAAGGTAAAAGCTCACGGCGAGCACTGATGACAACATTCCAAGCATTAAAATTTCGATGGCGCGAAACAGAAGCTAGACAAAGCTAGTTGCTTTTATAGTCAAGAACTTTTGTTCAGCTTCAGTACCATTATCTAAAGAAATGGCTGATGCATGTCCAGGGCCTTCAAGGGAGGCACCTAAAACTCCTATCTAGTGTCCCTGCTGTTGCCTACTCAGAGGGGTGACTTGGCCACACAAATAGCAGGTTTGACTTTGATTTTCCAGAAGTTGACATTACTGTAAATACTCTAGTGGCCGACTTTGTAACTAATACCCCCACTCCGCCCACATTTCTTCAATCCATCGTTCAAGAAAAGTTGCGCGAGTAGTAGAGTGGTTTTTTTATCGTTCGCCGAAGAATCGGGCCGCGTCGCCCGGGCAATCGAGGGCTCACTCGCCGGGAGAAATGCTGATTCACCGCCCCTGCTGCGATACGAGAACTATCGCTACCGCGTAACTTACCTTAAAGAAGATGCTGAAAGTGGTGTCCTTCGGCTCGAATGCATTCTTGGCACCTCCGGAATAAATTATGATTAACCCTTTGAAGTAAATCTCAAGGAATTGCGGCGATTTTCTCTTCAATGGAGCGCCGGAGCTCTTCTTCCGAATGCGGGTTTTCTGCATATACCTGATCTTTCAAGTATCCCCAAAGGAAAAAGTCACAAGGAGTCAGATCAGGTGATCTAGAAGGACATAACCCACGACTAATTATTCTATCATCACTATAAACATTATTTAAGAAGTTCATGGATCGACCAGCAGTGTGAGCTGTTGCCAAATCCTGTTGAAAGTAACCATAGAACCTTTGTTCTGGTGTCAATTGTTCGAAGAATAATGTCAAATATCTGGTGAATGTAAATATCAGCAGTAACGGTGGTGTTGAAAAAAATAGGTCTGTTAATTCTTGTGGAACTCAACGCACACCACACTCCTATCTTTACGTCGTGAAGTGGTTCTTCATGAAACAGGTGAGAGTTTTCTGCACTCCAATAGCGGTTGTTTTGGCTGTTAACGTATCCACTCAGATGAAACCACGCTTCATCAGAAAAAAAAGTCAAAGCAGGATCAAGATCACCGTCATGAACGCTCTGCAAAAAATATTCCGCAAAGCGTACTCGGGATTCTGGGTCACGAGGCTGCAATGCATGAACAACAGTGATCTTGTATGGCCGAAGCTTTAAAAGCTTAGTGGCTGTTCTGGCTGAGCTCGTGGATACACGTGCCTGTTGTCCAAGACGCCTCAAAGATTTTCTTGGGGATTGTTGTAACCTGGCAGAAATTTCTCTCATCTTCTCTTCTGTCAGGACATGGCGCTTTCGACACTTTCGTTTGTCTATTAAAATTCCCTGGGTGCGAAGTTTCTTAACAATCTTCAAAATTGTTGACCGATGTGGAATATTCACGCCCGGAAATTTGTTAATAAAACGCTTGCTGCACTTACTGGCAGACTTAACTCGAACGAAGGTGTCATAAAGAAATATTCTCTGCTTCAAAGAAAATTTCATGTTGCACAGTTGACTGCTCTAGGGGCACTGATGTATCGGCCGGTTGCGTCGAGCGACGAACGCGCCTTGTTGACAAATCGCCGGGCAACCGAGGGCTCGATCGCTGAGGCAAGCGGTGCGTCATCTTCGGCGAAGGATAAAAAAAACACCCGGTACATGTAGATGTGAAAATGTAATTGATGCATCATATAATCTTAAAAGTAAATGAAAATGTATATCCTGAAACGTAATTCCCAGTATTTATAAATATTTTCAAAAACGATAGAAATATGTTTAAATTAGTATACTACTATTACAAAATGACTACTATTACAAAATTGAAGATACAGATTTTTCTTCAAGTGTATTTTATTTTCCATAGTTAGTTCTTTCATCAAGGCCATATATATTTCACTTTCTCGCTACCGTATACGTAGTAGGGAGAAAGTTATGTAATGCTACGCGAATAAACGGAGAATTATCGGCAGAAAACCTTTATTACAGGGTTCTGGTAACAAAAAAGTGGATAAATCTACTTGTTAAATTTAGGAAAAAAATCCTCTAATAAATGGTGTAGCCAGAATCCATGTTTTTAGGGTCCTTGATACCGACAAATTGAATGACGGCAAAACATCTGTCCCTCCGTCTGTGAACAACGCGAGGGCAGCCGATTCAGCCGATTTTCTCCAAAATGAATATACCCGAATCGATCTGGCTGATGTCGCCAGACGTGTCAGCCGATTTTCTCCAAAATGAATATACCCCAATCGATCTGGCTGATGTCGCCGCCCCTCGAATTTGAAACTGATATTGTAATCTTAGAGGGTTCTTAACACGAACCCCTGGGACATTTTCAAAATTTTCAAAAAATGGCTCCATCGCCTTTGATTAATTTTTGTAGTTGGATAGCGTGAAGGATGTTTAAGAGAATGGTGCAGGTCCTATTTTCGTTGAAATTCTGCTTTTTCGAAAATTGAAAAAATTCAAAATATTTTTAACGACTTTTCACAACAACAATTATGAAGATGTAGATTTTGTCCCTTAATGAAATCTTTTTCTTAAAGATCAATTTTGAAAGAAGTTCATGTACAATTTTTCGAAAACTTCTTCTGGGTGCTGTTTTAGCACCACTATTTTTACTCGGGAGATGACGGTGATATTCCCCCACTGGGTGGCGAGATCCGGCGCCGACCTACCGTCGGCTAGCGGGGTTTCCCTCTAACCAGGACTCTCCTACCAGCGGGGTACCGCCCCAGCCGGGACAAGCTCCAAGCTCCCGACCGGACTCCCGGAATATGTGGTAGTGTGGTGCATGTCAGTGTAAGTGTATGTGTAAGAGGAAAGGATAGGACAAGGAAGAGGAAGGACAGATCGCGCGCGGTCCGTGGCACGTTTGTTTGGGTCCTGCTCCAGCATTCGCTTGGAGTTGATCGGAGAAACCACGAACACTACCGATCAGAGCCGCCGGCCGCTAGAATTCTCCTCCAGGCAGTGATTGAATTCGACCTAGCTGAAAAGCCAGTGTCGAAAATTTTGCCGCCGCCATGACTCTAACCTAGGACCTCCCGGTCAGAAGCGCTGCAGTGGTATAGGTTGATGCACTGAGTTATCGCTCCTGGTTCGTAAGAATAGGATAGAATACACTTATAAAGGTGTATTAGTTCTCTCATTAAGGTCATATACATTCTTATGAAAATTTTAATATTTTTTTCTCAATATGGCGTACAATATTTACATTAAAAAATACAAAAACAAGATTTTCTCAAAAACGGTGCCAATTTTTAATTTACACGTTTGGTAGGGGTAGTGCCAAATGTACTCTGTACGATGACATAAACGCCATATTGCTCTATGGTTTTGTTTCTTAAAAAATTACAACAATTAATTTTTTTGACTTGGCTCTCACGTCGGTAATATTTACATTCGAGGTGATTTCTTCATATTATTATATATATGAGTACGTGTGCTCTAAATAATGTTAAATACGTTTCTCAAAAACTCAACAGTTTTCTGTTGAATGAGTTCAAAATTCCGCATTTTCAGAAACGCTCAAATGTCATTTTCTCAAAAATGTCTCCAAATTTTTTCTTGAAACTTCTCCAAACCATAGTGATAATTGCACTGTTTAATATGACATAGAATTGATGTTAGTATATTCTTTTGTTTATTCTACATTACACAAATGTATTCTTTTAAATCTTTCTCACGCCGATATTATGCACATTTCCAGCAATTTGTATTCATTATTTCATTTAGGAGTAACTAGCTGACCCGGCGAACTCTGTTCCGCCTTAACAGCCGGTCCCATCTTTTTCTCGCGTCGCACTCACTGTGAGAAACTGTACTATCCTTGTTGCACTCGTGATAATAAAGCAATTGCAGATTTGTGTTTTTCTCTCAAACAAAGAAGAATTTCAAATGAAAACGCTCTGATATTAAATAGATAATTACAAAATCTATTACGTAGCAGAGCGTTTTTTTGAATTGATTTTTGTTTAAGAGAGAAATACAAAGCTGTAATCATAGGGACCGGCTGTTAAAGGCAATAAATAAGCAGATTTTGGAATTTATTAAGTTAAATTGTTTATTAGAAAATACAAATAAAAAAATTCGCTCGACGATTTTGCATTGCCAACCGAGCCGTTTCACGGGCTGCCTCACATTGCTCTTGTGATTGAGAAGCACGAAGTCGAGACATACTAACGCGGCGCTCTTCACGTGCAATTTCTTGTTCTTCAGTCCTTTCATTAGCAATATTTCATATCCTTCTTGCATTACGGCTTTGTCGGGAAAGATTCGATCGTCTTGGTCGCATTGTTAATTATACTTCACTTCACTTTTTAACACGCTTTTATTAGCTTCATTTGTATCTTTGCTTGATTGCTTGCTTGTTCTCCGCTGCAGAACGCTTCTGCACAGAAAACTTAGGCGAAAAGGGGCGAAAACATACGAAAACGCTTGAAAACATGCGAAAACGCATGAAAACGTGCGAAAACCATCGAAAAGGTGCGAAAACCCGCGAAATCACGCGAAAACGTGCAAAAACGTGCGTTCTCACACAGGAACGCTGTCGAACGGGATAAACAGTATCCTATGTCCGTCTCCTGGCTCTAAGCTTACTGCTCACCAAATCGGTACAGCCGTTCTTGGGTTATAAATAGTGTAACTAACACGACTATATATAGATATAACGGCGAACGAAAGGCGGCTATCATTATCGCCTTCTGTTATCAGTGCGGCGTTACAACAATGGGTTACAACAGGCAACAATTTCCGCTAACATGCGAAATCACGCGAAAACGTGCAAAAACGTGCGTTCTCACACAGGAACGCTGTCGAACGGGATAAACAGTATCCTATGTCCGTCTCCTGGCTCTAAACTTCCTGCTCACCAATTTTCAGCCAAATCGGTACAGCCGTTCTTGAGTTATAAATAGTGTAACTAACACGACTTTCTTTTATATATATACTAGCTGACCCGGCGAACTCTGTTCCGCCTTAACAGAGAACTCCGTTCCGCCCAAACATACGAAAACCCGCGAAATCACGTGAAAACGTGCGAAATCACGCGAAAACATACGAAATCACGCGAAAACGTGCGAAAACGTGCAAAACGTGCGTTCTCACACAGGAACGCTGTCGAACGGGATAAACAGTATCCTATGTCCGTCTCCTGGCTCTAAGCTTCCTGCTCACCAATTTTCAGCCAAATCAGTACAGCCGTTCTTGAGTTATAAATAGTGTAACTAACACGACTTTCTTTTATATATATATAACTAGCTGACCCGGCGAACTCTGTTCCGCCTTAACAGTCGGTCCCATCTTTTTTTCGCGTCGCACTCACTGTGAGAAACTGTACTATCCTTGTTGCACTCGTGATAATAAAGGTATTGCACATTTATGTTTTTCTCTCAAACAAAGAAAAATTTCAAAAAAACGCTCTGATATTAAATAGACAATAAAAAAATCTATTACGTAGCAGAGCGTTCTTTTTTTTTTGGAATTGATTTTTGTTTAAGAGAGAAATACAAAGCTGTATTAATAGGGATCGGCTGTTAAAGGCAATAAATAAGCAGATTTTGGAATTTATTAAGTTAAATTGTTTATTAGAAAATGCAAATAAAAAAAATTAAGTAGATTAATCATTCATTACTGTTCCTGTATTTTGGTGCATAGGTGAAATATATATGGGTATAACGTAAGTATACAATAGGTGTAGTATATATAGATATAACGGCGAACGAAAAGCGGCTATCATTATCGCCTTCTGTTATCAGTGCGGCGTTACAACAATGGGTTACAACAGGCAACAATGACCGCTAACATGCGAAATCACGTGAAAACGTGCGTTCTCACACAGGAACGCTGTCGAATGGGATAAACAGTATCCTATGTCCGTCTCCTGGCTCTAAGCTTCCTGCTCACCAATTTTCAGCCAAATCGGTACAGCCGTTCTTGAGTTATAAATAGTGTAACTAACACGACTTTCTTTTATATATATAGATAACGGCGAACGAAAGGCGGCTATCATTATCGCGTTCTGTTATCAGTGCGGCGTTACAACAATAGGTTACAACAGGCAACAATGACCGCTAACATGCGAAATCACGTGAAAACGTGCGTTCTCACACAGGAACGCTGTCGAACGGGATAAACAGTATCCTATGTCCGTGTCCTGGCCCTAAGCTTCCTGCTCACCAACTTTCAGTCAAATCGGTACAGCCGTTCTTGAGTTATAAATAGTGTAACTAACACGACTTTCTTTTATATATATAGACTAGCTGACCCGGCGAACTCTGTTCCGCCTTAACAGCCGGTCTCATCTTTTTCTCGCGTCGCACTCACTGTGGGAAACTTACTATCCTTGTTGCACTGCGTACGTGCAAAAACGTGCGTTCTCACACAGGAACGCTGTCGAACGGGATAAACAGTATCCTATGTCCGTCTCCTGGCTCTAAGCTTCCTGCTCACCAATTTTCAGCCAAATCGGTACAGCCGTTCTTGAGTTATAAATAGTGTAACTAACACGATTTTTATATAGATATAACGGCGAACGAAAGGCGGCTATCATTATCGCCTTCTGTTATCAGTGTGGCGTTACAACAATGGGTTACAACAGGCAACAATGACCGCTAACATGCGAAATCACGCGAAAACGTGCGAAAACGTGCAAAAACGTGCGTTCTCACACAGGAACGCTGTCTAACGGGATAAACAGTATCCTATGTCCATCTCCTGGCTCTAAGCTTCCTGCTCACCAATTTTCAGCCAAATCGGTACAGCCGTTCTTGAGTTATAAATAGTGTAACTAACACGACTTTCTTTTATATATATATATATATATATATATATATATATATATATATATATATATATATATATATATATATATATATATATATAGATGTTTCAAATGACTTGAAATGAAGTTTTTCGAGAACTCAACAAATTCCTATGAAAAGAGCTTCAAATTTCGCATTTACATTTTCTTCAAAACGGCTCCTAGTTTTTTTAATAAAATTTGTCATTTAGAACGAGGTTTTATTCTTTAATTTTCTTATAGTAATATTTCGGTGCTCCAAAAAAGAAACTAAAAAGTTAAGAAAATGTCCCCAAAAAATACTTTGGAAAGCGATAGATGGCAGCTGGCTAGACGATGGGGCAAAACTATGAAACCAGTCCACACCAAGGAAATTAGAAAACTTTACTACGAGAAAGTCTGTACCAATCTGTAGCCTCATTTGTTTTTTTAAGAAATGTGAACATCGAAAAACGAACTTCAAATAAGGCCAAATTGATTTTTTCGAAAGCATGAGTATTTTTTGTTATTATATATTTGTATATAATTTTGCGTCGTCTGCTTTGAATTTTTACGCTTCGTGAATATAATTTAAGAAATGTTTGGAAGCTATTGCTATTCTTATGAAAGGAAGTAGGTGAAGGAACGTTATAAATTTCACTTAGAAATGACTATCACACTTCTTTACTTCAAGAAGTTATGTTTCATTTGTAAAAGTTAGAAATTACTACAGTTCCTGACTATAGAAATTAACGCAGGTTTGCACCACAGGCGATTCGTTTCAATTAGTTGGATTTTGGATTGAATTAGCATTACTTCTACTACTTTTCATGAAAGAAAAATTGAAAACATTGAGTACAATAAATTTGTATGAATATTTTAGTTTTAACTTCATATTGATACCTATGCTACTTTGGGGTACAATGCAAGAATGAAAATTTGAGAAGTTCATAGTTGAACTGTGCAAAAAAAAGATAATGAAATGTCAATATTTTGGAATTTTTATCTTTGTTGAATATTAGCTAGAAACCATTAGGAGGCCTTGTTTTTTTATTTATATTTTTTATTTAACGTCAAAAACAGAAAAACTCAGTGTGATGTACTATGGAAAGAAATGTATTCTGTGAACGTTTTCTTAAATTGATATCCCGACCCTAAACACTCATACACATGTTGAATTCTGAATGCAGACGGAAACGTAACGTTTGTTGGTTGGTTGTTTAGTGATTCTGGGCGCGTCAACAGCGTTGGTCATTAGTCCCTTAAGTGTAGTGCATGCTTTCTCCTCGGTAGATGGCGAGGTTTCCCCCTAACCAGGACTCTCCCACCAGCGGGGCACCGCCCCAACCGGGACAAGCTCTAAGCCCCCGACCGGTCTCCCGGAATGTGTGGTAGTGTAGTTCATGTTAGTGTAAGTGTGTGTGTGTAAGGGGAGAGGATAGGACAAGAAAGAGGAAGGAAAGATCGCACGCGGTCCCTAGCACGTTTGTTAGGGTACTGCTCCGGCATTCGCGTGGTGTTGATCGGAGAAACCACGAAAAACTACCGATCGGAGCAGCCGGCCGCTACAATTCTCCTCCAGACAGAGACTGAATTCCACCTAGCTGTCCGGCTAGTGTCGAAAATCCTGCCGCCGTCAGGACTCGAATCTAGGACCTCTCGGTCAGAGGCGCTGCATTGGCATCAGTTGATGCACTGAGCTACCGTGTTTGTTCTTCGATTACAAATGAGAATTTTGAGAAATTTTCTTACGCGTGAAAATGTATAGAGCATTTATGTTGAGACAAGGAGTAACGTGTAATTCGTTCATTTAAGGGGAGGCACCTGTGAAAATTGGATTTCTCATAGACATTTTTTTTCAAAACTCAAACTTTTACCACATAATGAATATTAATTGTAACAATTGGACCAATTTATTTCGCATTTTATATAAAAGTTTTTAAAATGTTTTTTTTTTTACATTTTTGAAACGTTCGTTAAAAAACACTCCAATTGGAGCAAATAGTTGTTGATCACTTTAATATTTTCACCACATAATCTTAAGATCTGTAAGAAGAAAATTGTTTATATTACAAAAATAACTTTAACAGTTTTTATATTAAAAAATGTTGAATGTATGGAATGCAAATATGCTGATTTTTTTTCTTTCTAAATGTTTATATGAGCATAGAAGGAAAACTAAATTAATCTGGGCTTTCTGAAAAGTAAATTTTATTCTTTATTAATGTACTAAGCTACTTTAAAAAGTTCAACAGATTATTCCAAAAAATGTGGCCAAAGGGATGTTTTAAATACTCTAATTTGCTGAAAAAACAAAGTTTCGGAAAAATGAATTTAAATATATACATGTGTATTGTGACTAACCCTAAAAACCTCTGACTTACCCTAAAAACTACCAGCAGCATGTGTGGGGCATTCTACTGCCTTTTGGCATTGTTCTTTCTTAATTTTTGTTATTTTAAAGTTTTTTCCTACTAGATGTCACAGAAGGATCATTGGCTTCAACATTGAGTTTGAATCTGCGTTGGTCACGTTTTGCACTTATTTTCTGTGATGCTTCACTTAATGGACTTTTTATGCTTGAACCTTTAACATTTTGTGTAATTTGGAATCCCATGTTAAACTTACAAATAACTTCTGTGATACAATAGTCCAACTGCTTTTTTGACGCAAATGGTTCTTTTGGACATTTTGTCCATACCACACTGTGGTGTGATTCATTTGAATTTTTGAAGTTTATTTTGCCTGCTAATGCTTTTTTGCTTGGCCTTTTTTCCCAATGCTTGTTAGGCTTCTTAGGCAAAAGTATATCCATATTTAAATGTATCTTTGAATAATAATCAGAAATAACAAAATATGTATTCTATAAAATTAACTAAAATGACTACGAACTAACTTACAACTATTTCACTAAAAATTATTTAAATTTACAACGACAAAGTGAATAAATACTGAAGAAAAACTAAGAATGCTAATAAAATATAAATCACAAATCCCTAATGAATCATATATAAGACTACTACTACACCGAAACAAAGGGACAATGTTTTTCAAGGACTCTACAATAAGTTCCTTCAAAAAATCCAGGAAAATTCAAATATTATTCTAGTATTATTTGAAAAAGAACACAAAAGTGGGCGTGGAACACGACGCGCATGGACATTTAAATGCACCTGATAGGAATCTGACTCGGCGACAAGAATCTACAAAGTGCGATCTTATTTATAGTGATGAAAACCGAAAATTGAAGTTTTCATCAAATGGTATAGCCCAATAAGGCGGTGACAAGTGCCCCCAAACCAAAACAATAATTGCGATGCTCAAATGAAAGAAAATAAAAAATGACGTAGATTCACAAAAAATCAGCATCCTAGGGCAATATGTTGCAGAGATACAAAGAAAAACGTAGTTTGCATGTTTTATTTTTTTCTTAGCATCGATCGCGTGTATCAGGCTAAAACAAATTGCAGAGATGGGTAAACATAGTTTAATGTGAAGGTATTTTGTCTTCGAATTTTGACGCCAAATTCATAAAGAACAAAATTAATTTTTGAAATTCATTTTCGACGTGATAACATTGGAGCACTGTCTCAATATTTTCCTTAAAATCGGTCTTTTACCATTTCCCCCCCCAGATTTTTAAACAATGTGGACGGTAGTGAAAAAATTTTAACCATTTTTTTTCACTTTGAACTTTTGAATTTAGCGCCTAAATGTGATTGGACAAAACGTTTAACCGATATTTAAACACAGATTTAAACACGCTATATGAACTCGATATCTTATAGGCGTTACATCGATTATGTATCAAACTCAATTGGAATATTCTTGGTGGAAAGCATGGTGGAAATACACGGTGGAAAGATATGGGTGGCCACTTGCCATTCCGACTTCAGCCAATGAGTTTCAATCACCAGTGTGCGTCATATTATTAGCGTGAATTTTTAAATGCCAAAATTATCACGGTTATAAGTCAATGAAAGAGAAACAGGTAAGCACTTTTTTAAATATTACTTCTTTTACTGTAATTACCCTTTCATAATGATATTTTTCGAAGGTCACTGTTGAATATTGTGCCACTTAAAAAATGTTTCTTAACACTTCGTGCACTCCATGAAACATGGCGACCGACGTCTGGTCTCTCTTTTCAAACGAAGTGGTCACATGGTTCGTGACGGAAACTGGTGCTGTGCAGAACGAGCAAAAATCGGTGCACCGGAGGAGCCCACCCATCTCTTTCTACCATGGAAATATGGGGAGGGAGATCATTCGTGCCATGGTCTCCGAGCTGTGAGGACGTATTTCTTAAGTGCTCCGAGGATCACCGCAGGTAGTTTGAGTGAGCGGCGCAGCAGGCAGTTTTCTTCAGCAGTAGGATCGTTTGGGAATAGCGCCGCACACAACGCCAGTGTCTGCCTGATATAAGTTAAGTATAACCTATACTTTTAATTTAGTGCTAATATTCTTTGTTTTTTTTTCTAAAAGTGATTTCTTGTGTTAAATTAGTTTTTTCTATTATTGTATAACATGGCCACACGTAACGCTAAAGTTAACGACGCTGTCTCTGCTTCGCTGATTGAAAGCATCCTGACTTCGGATGCGTTCATGAGCAAAATTTCACAGGTTGTTTCCGAAGCAATGGATAGCAAATTGGAGGAGTTAGTTTCTCGATATGAAGAGAACTACTACAAAAGACCAAGGAGATCGATGATCTCAAACTCCAACTGGCAGAGCGTACTGACGAGCTCGAGCAGTACCAGCATAGAAACTGCTTAAGTATCTTTGGAGAACCGGAGCTTGATGGCGAGGACACCGACTGCATTGCAATCAATGTTGCCAAAAAGATAGGTGTCCAATTAGATATCAGTGATATTGATCGCAGCCATCGAGTTGGCCGAAAAACGAATGGTGGTACTCGTCCTATAATTGTCAAATTTACTAGTTATAGGAAGCGCCGGTAAATGTTTCAATTTTAAAAAATCTGAAGAGAACTGGTGTCACCATTCGTGAGGACCTGACGAGGATGCGGCTGGAAGTCCTAAAAAAGGCTGTGGAACGTTTCGGCCAACAGAACGTTTGGACAACAGATAGTGTCATCATCGTGAATGTGAGAAATTCCAAAGTCCGTGTCAGAACTGCAGCAGAACTGGATAGCATAGAAAATCAGGAGCAAAAGTCTATGTACTAGCTTTCTTTTTAAAACAAAAAGATTTTTATTTTTTTCTTTATTTGTTTTAGTGATATTAAATTATTACTACTACTATTATTACTATTAATATTGTTATTATTACTATCAATATTGTTATTATTACTATTAGTACTATTATTACTATTTTATTACTCTTAATATTTATTACTATTAATATTATTATAATTATTACTATTAACACTTCTTCCTCTAATTTATTATTACTAACATTAGAATTATTTACATATTGCTACATTTTAATTCCATTATTTTGTATTAATACTGTCCCTATTTGTTTAATTATAGTTAATTATTATCCCGCTAGAATATAAATTAGTTGTAAGAAACTTAGATCAATTAGACTAATTCAAAGTAGTTAGTGTTCCAAGTGTGATCATAAGCTAACTTATTTACTTCCGATTCCTTTCTGCACAATTCCATTTGAAATTTTCCACTGCGGATATCTAAATGTGGCAACAAAGTACGACACAGACTTTCTCTCAGTACACGGGTCTCAGGAATTCTATACCTGTGCTTAGTGCTCACCCCGACCCCTTGGAAAGCCCCAGACCCGCTCGAAGTAGCCCTGCAACCCTTCAAGATCTACAAAGCTCTTTGTCTCGGTTTCCTCGTGGTTTGTCGGTTTTCCACGTAAATGCACAATCACTTAAGCAGCATTACTCTGAAATTTCAAATATTATAACGGAAACGAAACCAGACCTGTTATTAATTAGCGAAACATGGCTAAAATCTACAATAAAATCAGGACTCGTATCGGGATCTAATTATAAACTCTTTAGGAATGATAGGTCGGTGATTAAAAACAACTTAAAAGAAAAGATGGGTGGAGGGGTTGCATTGTTTGTTCGTGATGACATTAAGGTTAAAGTAGTCGCTCACTCCCCATCCACTTTGCCTGGCATGGAATATATGCTTGCGGAAATCCAAATTGAAATGAAACGTATACTTATTGCCGTCGTTTACTGGCCCCCGAAAACTGGCGTTTTATCTTAATTAGAGGTTCCCCTTTCACAGTTTGTAAATAAATATCAGGATATCATAATCATGGGTGATTTCAATTGCGATCTGAAGGTACCGCTCACAAACTCGGCCGAAAAGTTTATTGATACTATCAACTCATACAATTTACAGATATTAGAATTTGGCCCTACGCACCTATCATTAGGAACTGAAACATGGATAGATCACGCGATCGTGTCAGATAATTCGAAAGTATTAACGTACGGTCAGATATCTGTTCCGGGAGTATCAAAGCATGATTTGCTATTTTTGGTGTACTCTATAAAATGTCCTAAATATAAACAAAATTATCCGCTACCGTGACTACAAAAATATCAATTCTGAGGCTATGTGCGACGACAGCACCAAAGCTCCCTGGCATGAGGTTTATAATCAAACATCCCTTAATAGTAAAGTAGAAGCCTTCAACGAAATTATATCAGACCTTTTCGATAAGCATGCACCATGGAAAACGCGACGAGTGACACGTCCCGCGGCCCCATGGCTTACAAGTGAATTAAAGCAGTTCATGCACGATCGCGACTCAGCTTACCGTCGCTTCAAGGCTAATAAAACCATTGATAATGAAAGATCGTACAAGAAGTTACGAAATTCCGTGAAACAGAAAATAAGAAACGCGAAAATTCTATATTATTATGACATCTTTAAATTGAAAACGAACACTAAAGATGTTTGGAACTCTCTGAGAGACTTCGGGATTACGAAAGCAAATTCTTCTGAAATTCCTGTCGACATGTCCTTGAATGACATTAATGACTACTTTGTAAATGTTTCAAAACCAATACCACCCTGTGTCAAACGTAACACATTACAGACTCTTGCAGCCAATTCACCTGCGGTCAGGGATAAATTTTATTTCCATAACGTAGATTATCACGAAGTTAGTATGATTGTTCGCTCACTAAAATCAAATGCTAATGGCTCCGATCGAATTACAGCGAAACAATTAAAACTTGTCTTACCATTTGCCCTTCCGGCACTTACGCATTTAATTAATTTCTCACTTACAACGGGAACCTTTCCTCAAGCGTGGAAGCTTGCACATGTTCGACCCTTGCCAAAGTCTGAACTGACTTCGGTGTCTTTCAGTTATCGTCCAATTAGTATATTACCGACAGTGTCAAAAGTTCTTGAAAAAATTGTTCGAAAACAGATTGTAAAACACTTAAATGATTCAGATCTCAATAACTTTCAATCCGGCTTTAGAGGAGGTAGAAGCACCCAAACAGCTTTACTAAAAGTAACTGAAGATATAAGGAAAGCGCTAGATGATGGCCTCGTAACTGTATTAACACTTTTAGATTTTAGTAAAGCTTTCGACTCTGTAGATTACGATATACTAATTGCTAAATGCAAAAATCTAAATTTCTCTGATTCCACTATCTCTTGGATTGCAAACTATCTCCACAATAGGCAACAAATTGTAGTAGTTGACGATCTCCATTCCGATCCAAAACTTCTCCACCGTGGAGTACCTCAGGGATCCGTGTTAGGGCCGCTGTTCTTCTTAATTTATGTGAATGACTTATCACGCGAACTTAGAGAATGTAGTCATCATATGTATGCGGATGATCTGCAAATTTACATCTCCGGGAAACCGTCACAGGTAGCAATGCTAATAAATAAATTAAATAATGAGCTCTCATCTGTAGTAAAATGGTCAATAAAAAACGGATTCAATTTAAATCCTACGAAATCACAAACCATCATTATTGGCTCTTCCCAAATGCACAAGAAACTTGAATGTTTATCTATTCCTGATGTGCTTATAGGCAATGTTGTAGTTCCTCGTTATTCACAAGTGAAAACTTGGGCTTAATTTTTGATGATCATCTAAGCTGGGAATACCAGATCCGAAATGTCTGTCGCAAGGTTTATGCATCTTTGCAATCCCTTAGATGTATCGACAAATGTCTCCCTACAAATACGAAGGAAATGTTAGTAAAAACTCTGTTGTGTCCTCATTTCGACTACGGTGATATCGTATACAACAATTTAAAAGATTCACTCGCTCAAACTCTGCAGAGAGCTCAAAATGCCTGTATTCGTTTCATTTATAATATAAAAAATACGATCATATCTCCAGAGTTTATAAAGTGAACAAAATACTAACACTAAAGGATAGGCGTTTGTATCACAGCCTTTGTCTTTTATTTAAGATGCTAAAAGTGGATTCCCCGTCATATTTAACAAATTATTTCGTATATCTTAAATCCTCTAGATTTCAGAAATCTCAGTTACTCTGTATTCCAAAAAGTAAAACAAACTACTACAATAAATCATACGCAATTACGGTAGCCCGAGAGTGGAATAAATTGCCTTTCAACATTAAAAACTGCTCCTCATTAACATCTTTTAAGAAACACCTGAATGACTTTCTTACAAAATAGAATATATCATTATACAACTTACATCATTGTAGATATTCGGGTGTCAAATCCAATGTCAGTTTTACCTCCTTTTAGGAATGTTACAAAGTGACTAATATGTTTAGAAATAGCCGTAATGTACTTGTTGAAAATTTATTCTTTTGTGATTTGTTTGATACTGCCGGAAATGTGTTTTCATCCATAGGAGCAGAGGAGGATTAGAGCAAGAAGACGATTCCCTTGCAGCAAGGCCAGCAGCTGAGGAATACATCCCAAAATCCTGTCACTTCGTTTTAGCTTAGTTACTATTGTATTAGGACGCAGCCTGCCTGGTGGGTTTTCCCCGACTAGCGGGTTTTCCTCCAGGGTCGAGCGGCGAGTGAGGTGGTGTGTTTCTGTAATTAAAAGATTACAGTCGCTCGAGGTGAATACCAGGCTGCCGCGTAGCGCGAAAACGTTTGGAGCAATGCTATTCAACTCAACTTGTTTAACTTCCGTCTATGAATCTATAATTCGACAAACAAAATTTGCCACATTTCTGTCTATTTTAATATTTCATTTATCTTTTTAAAAGCTACATTTAAATTATACTTGTTTTATACTACTTGCAACATAAATATATTTTTTACATTTGTATATAATAGTATATGTTTGATCTTTGTATGCATCTGACATGTGGTTAGGCGGAAGAGCGGGCCTGATGGCCCGAGCCTCGCCATATCAATAAAGGCATTATTATTATTATTATTATTATTATTATTATTATTATTATTATTATTATTATTATTATTATTATTATTATATTGTCAAAGTGCGAACGGAAGTGGCGCCCTCAGATGCTGATCCTACATAGCTGCGATCATTGAAACACACATTTGGCACACACTAGCTACTTGGCGAAAATTGTTAAACAGGTATTTTTAAATAGAAATGTTGAAAAATGATTGTATATGATTGTCTAATTGTGAATGATTAATGAAACTACAACTAAGTAATTTGATGTATATTATAAACAAATGATTAATATACCTAAAAATGAATTATTTAATTTGTATTAGAAACAATAGATAAATCTAAAAACAAAAGGGTTTGATAATTTTATTTCGATAATATACTGTCCACATAAAATAAACATTTGTCAGTAAAAATTCCCAATCATCCTGGTAAGCAAGACCTTTCAATAACGTTAATATAAACTGTTTAAACATTGCAGAAACAAGTTTTTCCAATCACATTTTGGTGCGAATTAAAAAATTTTTAACTGAAAAAAATTGGTTTTAATTTTTTTTCACATCGTTTAAAAATCTGAAAAAATATGTTATAGAGTATTACAAGACCCATTTTAGGGGGGAAATTCAGCCTAATACACGTGATAGCCGATGAGAAATAAATACAACATGCAAAACACGCTTTTCGTTGAATCTCTGCAACATATTGCACTAGGAGGCCGATGTTTTGAGAATCTGCGTCATTTTTATTCTCGTTCATATGAGAATCGCGATTATTGATTTGGTTTGGGGGCGCTTTTCACCGCCTTATTCAGCTGTACCCTTTCATCAAATTTCAAAGGTGCCTCCCCTTAAAAGAAAATAAAACATTTAAGAATGAACTTAGAATATCATGGAGACACGGCAAAATATAATTTTATGGTTTAGTAGTTCATTGCTGTGTGTTTATGTTCTACATGAAAAAAAACACGTAATGGTATTGTTATTGCACTTGAGGGCCTTTATGATTCTTAATGCCCGTCTGGAATTTTTGAATGCTTTACGCCCGCTCTAATACCAACATAACAAATGCAAACATTTTATAAATTCGATTTTATTAAAGAAACAAGAAAATAGAGTAAATAAAAGGCATAATGCTGAAATGAGTAAAATAACTTTTTATAAACTTTATTTTGCTTAATTGATATGCGGTATAAAATATTACATAACCCTTACTAAGGGGCTAGAAAGCATGTGCTGTAATAGCTCCACTAGTTTAAAATTTAAGACAAGAAAGCACGAAATACAGGAAATAAGAGACTCTCTCCTTGATAATGTGAAAATAGTTTTTACGTAGTGTTAAAAACTTCAAACAGTGAAAGTAATTGGATAAAATTAGCTCGAGGCCACTGTGGAATATTAGCTCATGTTGACTCTCGGGGTGCAATTAAAGAAATCAACGCAGCACAGAGAACTGGTGTAACAAGAATTAACAGTGAAGGATGCATAAATAAGAGAAATATATCTAAACTTCAGAAAAAATATTGTTTTTACTCTCAGACACTCCTGATTTTATAAAAGATATTTGTATGAATATATCTACGCATTTGTAAAAATCGAATGCATTTGTAAAATTATTTGTCTCTACATTGTTATTACGAGTCTGAGTTTGATATTAAGCGTCACAGAAATGCGACGAGGAAATCTCTTCACTTTTGTTTTTAGTATAACTCCTAAAAGGCTCCAAATTTTGTTCTTCAAACTTTTCGAACTGGTGGAGCTAATTGCGCTGTTTAAGATGACATAAAATTAATTTTGCTGAATTCTTTGTTTTGTTTCTTTAATTTACATTTGTATTTTTTTAAATATCTCTCATGCCTTTAATATGTACATTTCCAGCGATTTCACTATTGCATTTGTGAATGAAAGTCCTTCAAATGCCTACCAATTAATGTTTTTTGAAAACTCAAAAGATTTTTGTGAAAAAAAGCTTTAAGTTTCGCATTTATAGTAACTCTTACACATTTCCTTAAAAATGGTTTCAAAATTTTATTCGAATATTCCCTTATAGGACTCTTCTATAATATTCTTAAAGTAATATTAAGGTTCAACTATTAGGAGACCAAAAACTTGAGAAAATTTCAGAAAAATGTACTTTGGACGGCGATAGATACCAGCGAGCAAGAGTATGTGGTAAGTTCAAAAATGTTAGCCCAGACCAAAGAAAATAGAAAAGTCCTAAAAATAGTGCGAGAAAGTATGTGTCATTCTGTAAAACCACTAGTTTGCTTAACTGACACAAAGCTCATTTTCAGTGATAAATTATTATTATTATTATTATTATTATTATTATTATTATTATTATTATTATTATTATTATTGAGTGAGTGAGTTTGGCCCGAGTGGGGGTGAGCGTGGCGAACGGGCCGGGGCGAAGGTGCCAGCGAGCAGGTGGGTGGGGCGCGCGGAGCGGGCGATATGCAATGCAGATGGGTCATGCATTATTCAGCGTCGCCCGCCTGGACGCTCGTTCAGTCGCTCGCTCGCCCGCCTGTCGTTGCCTCCTCGTCTTTACGGGAGTTCTACGGCCATTGCAGCCCGAACCCAACGCAGCCGCTGAGGACCCAGAGTACTTGGCGACGGAATAAACAAACAAAATGTTTTTCAACACTCGCGCATGGGAACTAGTTTTTCCTTTGATTCAGATGTGTTACCTTGCGGTAGACGTACGTAAAATAGGCTTAGCCTCACGTGCGCCCAAACAAATTCATGGCCACATAAAACAGCCGGTACCGCAAAGTAAACCATGCACTGAGCGTTGTGTGTCAACATGGCTGTCATGTCGCATATTAACAATGTTCGCAAGAGTATATACTCATAAATTTTGAATATATATATATATATATATATATTCAAATTTGTAAATTATTCTAAAAAAATCATTATACGACACACAAAGAAGCAAACGAAGAAAGAAAAAAAATAAATACTTGCTCGTACGAGCGTTCACTACACGAACAACACTTCAAACCTCTGACCCTTTTGCTTTCAGTTCAAATATTCTTCAAATTCCTCAATTTTCTCACAAAAATCACTAATCTTTCAAATGAATTAAATACTTCGATTTATTCGTATGCTGGTACTGTGCACGGTCAATACTTCATTGCGATGTGCAGTTATTTTGTTTTGAACCTCACATACATTACCAAACAGTCAAGTGCTAGTTTTCTGCTCATTCTCTTTACACAAAATTTAAAAGAAAAAATTGGCACGTACCTTAAGAACACCCACAAGAATAACACAGGCCAACAATCCAAAAACTTTTTTGTGGGTGTTCATCTAATTCTTATCATTTTGAGAGTGCTGATTCCGAAAATAACATTAAAAATATCGTATCACACCATTTGTTCACGTTTTAACATTTTCTCTATAGCTAGGCAAATGCTGCTGTATCTAGAAACGTATGAATTGCAGGAAGTTAAAATGAGAAAGTATTTTGACGACAAAAAGGGTAGTATACTCTTTGGTAAAATATTTGACAAGCAGTACTGTGTTTGTTTTATAGAAGGCGCACGTATTTGCATTGTTACTAACAAGATAAGATACTAGTTTAGCAGTTAGTGTTCAGTCATGGCTAGTCATGGTTGTAACAACAGTATTGACAGTTTTTGTTAGATTTGTGGCGAATTTGGGATTAAAAAACACCAACGAAACATTACTGACTTTCTTAAGAAATGTGTATTTTTCATATTTTTGAATTAAACTTGGTGATCGGGACAAATCCTCCGTATAGTATACGAGAAAGTAAGGATGATGGCTGTTTATTGATTGCTCGAAAACTAGTTTCAAAGCCGCTCTATTAAACACACTAACGCATGCTTATTCAGTAGACATGAAGGAAAGTTACGAAAACCTCAGTGTAGTTTAAAAAAATTAACTACTCCGTTCATGGATGGATATGTGGTGACAAAAAATGCATGCTTCTTGATCAGCAAGTGGCTTTACATAATTTCCAAGTTTACTATGTGAATGGGACAGTAGGGCACAAGATCAGCATTGGTCTAGAAAAAATTGGTCTGGAAAGAATTGATTTGTAAGAAAATCTTTAAAGCCAGGAGAAAACATTCTAAGGGGAACTTCTGTAGATCAACACAAGATTCTACTGCCTCCATTGCACATAATATTAGGCCTCATGAAACAATTTGTATTATAACGTGCTTTGGGCCCTTTCCTCTGTCGAAGACCCTGTGCAAGGTGCGTCAAGCTGGAACAGCCAAGTCAGCACACCCACACGAAACATGTCTAATCATTTATTGCTAATTAATTGCCAATTAATTGCCACATTTTTGAATTAATTGCCACGTATTTTCGTGGAGAAAACGGGTGTGTGCTAGCTTGACGTCAAGCCAGCACACACATCAGTTAAATTCGAGCCAGAGCTCAACGGAAACAATCTAATCATTTATTGCTAATTAATTGCCAATTAATTGCCACAATTTGGAATTATTTCGCACGTATTTTCAGTCTCAAATAATCAAAGTAAATGGCAGCAGGCATGACGCAACCCGCAACATAATTTTGAACGTCAAGCCAGCACACACATCAGGTAAATACGAGCCACATCTCAACGGAAACCATCTAATCATTTATTGCTAATTAATTGCCAATTAATTGCCACAATTTGGAAAGAATTCGCACGTATTTTCAGTCTAAAATAATAAAAATAAATTGCAGCAGGCGTGACGCAACCCGCAATATTTTAAAAATTGGAATATAGAGAAAACCAACGAGCACAATCACATAAAATTAACGAGATAGTTTAAACACATATCGAAAAATTATTTTACTCTATACATGATTTAATTACCCCTCTCTTTTATGAGATATTACATTTTATAACTTCGTAGTTTTGCAAACACGTACGACATTCAAATAGATAATGCAAGAGTACCAACGAGTGCGATATATCTATAATCTATTAAATATTTAAATACACATTCAATACTAGTTTACTATACTGAAGATAAATTAATCAATGTTGCCGTGGATTCTATAAACATTGCTGAAACTGCATCAGATTTATCGAACCAAGCCACTTCTTCAAAATCAAAAATACAGAGAACCAGCAAGCACAATCACATAAAATTAAAAACATACTTAATAGATGTTTAGAACTAATATTTTACTATACAAACTATTTAATTGCTCTTGTCATTTATTAAATTATAATTTTTTTAAACGTCGTTGTTATGAAACCACATCGAACTTCGAACAGGAAATGGGAGAGTACCAACAAGCTCCAATTTCTAAATTCTATATAATTATTAAATGCACATTCAATACTAGTTTATTACATGAAAGAAAAATTGATAAATGTTGTCGTGAATTATATAAACATTATTGATACTGCATGGCAGTTACCGAACCAAGCCAGATATTCAAATTCGAAAATGCAGAGAACCAACGAGCACAATCACATTAAATTAAGAACAAAGTTAATAGATATTTAGACCTAATTATTTACTCTATACACGATTTAATTGCTCTTGTCATTTATTAAATAATATATTTTAAAAAATTATTTGTTATGAAACCTCGAAGACATTCGAACGGGAAATGCGAGAGAACCAACGAGCACTAATATCTAAAATCTATTTAATATATGAATGCACGTTCAATACTAGTATATTACACTAAAGATAAATTGATAGATGTTACCGTGAATTATATAAACATTTTGAAACTATATGGGGGTTATCGAACAAAGCCAGATATTCAAATTCGAAAATACAGAGAACCAACGAGCACAATCACATAAAATTAAAAACATAGTTAAAGGATGCTTAGAACTAATTTTTTATTCTATACACGATTTAATTGCTCTTGTCGTTTATTAAATATAAATTTTTTAAAACTTCGTTGTTATAAAATCTTATTGACTTTCCAACTGGAATTGCGATAGCACCAACGAGCGCTAATATCTAAAATCTATTTAATAATTGAATGCACTTGCAATCCTAGAACACTACACTAAAGATTATTTGTTAAATGTTGCCGTGAAATATATAAACATTATTGAAACTACATGGCAGTTATCAAATCAAGCCAGATATTCAAATTCGAAAATGCAGAGAACCAACGAGCACAATCACATAAACTTAAGAACATATTTAATAAATATATAGAACTAATTGTTTACTCTATACACGATTTAATTTCTCTTGTCATTTTTTTAAGAATAAATTTTTAAAACTTTGTTGTTATGAAACATCATCCTGATTCTATGAGACAATGTGAGAGTACCAACGAGCACTAATATGTAAAATATATTTAAAATTTGAATGCGCGTTCAATACTAGCATATTAGAGTAAAGATAAATTGATAATTGTTGCCGTAAATTATAAAAACATTTTGAAACTGCATGGAAGTTATTTAACCAAGCCAGATATTAAAATTCGAAAATACAGAGAACCAACGAGTACAATCACATAAAATTAAGAACATATTTAATAAATATATAGAACTAATTGTTTACTCTATACACGATTTAATTGCTCTTGTCATTTTTTAAGAATAAATTTTTAAAACTTTGTTGTTATGAAACCTCATCGTGATTCGAAGAGACAATGCGAGAGTACCAACGAGCACTAATATGTAAAATATATTTAAAATTTGAATGCGCGTTCAATACTAGCATATTAGAGTAAAGATAAATTGATAATTGTTGCCGTAAATTATAAAAACATTTTGAAACTGCATGGAAGTTATCTAACCAAACCAGATATTGAAATTCGAAAATACAGAGAACCAACGAGCACAATATTGTATAACCAACAACATTGTGTTTAGTAATTTAATACTGATTTTTTATTTACACACGATTTAATATCTATTCGGGTTACGAAGGAAAGAATTTTTATAAATTCGTAAATATGCAACCACGTACGACTTTCAATTGGGAAATTTTAAATTACCCTTTCAAAAGGGTGAAAGTGAAACAGAGTATTCGAACCATGCGAGATTTTAAAATTTGAAAATAGAGGGAATCAATAAGCACAAATATAGGAAACCAAGAATATAATTTAACAGACATTTGATACTAATTTACTACTCTAAAATAATTTAAGTTTCCTGCCATTGATGGAATAAATAATTTTATAACTTCATTGCAATGCTTTCTGGCCCGATAATCGGGTAGAAAATTAGAGAGTACGATCTGGCACAAAAGAATATAGATTTTATTATATAGATATATATTAATAGATTTTATTACATGGGAGTTTTATTTGTTTGTTTTTTTCTCCCTTTCAAAATTCAAAATTTAGTGCTTATTTATCCTTGAAAATAGATTTTATTACATGGGAGTTTTTTTGCTTTTTTTTTCTCCCTTTCAAAATTCAAAATTTAAGTAGTATATGACTTATTGTAGGGATCACAGAATTTTGAAAATGTGCACACAATTCACTTTTCCCCATAGCACGTCATACGCAGTTTTTAACTGTTTTTTTGACGTAAAATAAATAAATAAATAAAATAAATAAATGAATAAAAAGAACCAAAACCTATTAAGTCTTTTAATGCACATTTAATACTAAGTTATTGGAGCAAAGATAAATTTTAAAAAGTTTAAAAATATTTTATATCGTAAGTGGCAAGAATAATGATTTTTTGTTTAGAAAACTTAATTAGTATAACATGTTTGTGAAATTATAGTCTTGTTTTTATTTGATTGATCTCGTTATTCTGCATCTTAATCGAATTTGAATATCTAGCATGTTGAGTCTAGTATGATTTTGTTTTATCAATATTTATTTAAATATGGCTACGGTTAAAAATTGATCTTTGGTGTAACACATTAGTTTTGATTGTGTGTTTAAATATTTAATAGGTTTTGTAGTTTGTACCAGTTGGTACACTCTAATTTCCTACTCGAATATCGTACGTGGTTGCATAAGTAAGAACACTAAAATTAGTTATTTTGTAAATGGCTGAAGCAATTAATTTCTGTTAAGAGTATTAAGTTAGTATCAAATACCTGTTAAATTATGATTTAGGTTTTATTTGATTGTTCTCGTTGGTTCTATCTATATTCGAATTTGAATATTGGCATGTTTGGGCAACTATGATTCAGTTTTTAACAATATTTATTTAATACACGGCAATGTTAATAAATATATCTTTTTTGTTATAAATTGGTATTGAATGTGCTTTTAATAGATCATTTTGTGATAGGTCGTCAAAATAGGTCTTAATCATAACGTTTGGCCTGTAGGAAGAGCTGCTCAACAATTGATATACATTTTACAGTTTCTAAGAAAGCGAATAATTTAAAAACGGGAAACGACACCAACTTATTCGATGGTTTTCGGCGGTAGTCACAACACTTATATCGGGATATACATTCATTTGTTAAAAATTTGTGACAAGACATATCTATGTTGTATTTTATTTACTAAATGTAGCATTGGATAACGTTTTTTGTTTAATTCTTATCTATAAATGTACGTATTACGTGGTTGGACGGAGGAGCGGAATTGATCGCCACATAAATACAGACACTTATTATTAATATTAACCATTTAGTTACGAACGGGAAACAATTATCCTGGCGATTTTCAGCTCAGCGCACAGTGGTGCATTTTGGCGATTTCCTGGCCAAAACCTCTGAGAGCTATAGTATGTTTTCTACGACGACCAAATTTAGTTTGGATTATCTTTGTAATATAAGGGAGCTGGTAACGTAATACCAGAATAATGCACTTCTTAAATCTGTGAAATATAAATATATATTTTTCTATATAAATTTGCTTAAATTTTATCAATTCACAAAATTGATTTTAGAAAACCGTAGAGATTACTTGCATATTAATTGATAACATTTGGCTTAAAGAAGCATGGTATTAATGCCATCTCATGCCCTCTGCCAGAGAAAATTCATATACAGTGTCCGAAGAACCGGAGAGGAAGATCACATATTTCACTAGGGCACATTTCTCCCTTTGGTGATATTTGGCTCAGGCAAATGAGACAAAGCATATTTGTTCAAGAATTTCAACTTTCTTTTGGGAACATCCCTCAAGCTGGAAATGAAAGGAACAGAAGATCTCAACTGGCGATTAAACATCTCCTGGATTGGGTGCAGTCTTGAACATGTTCACGAGAATCCTTCTCCATACCGTCTTATATCTTTGTGAATAGATTCTGTGCATGTATTACCATGAACATTTGGAAACATATTTCTTGGCAGTATCCAGTGCGTTCTAAAAAAAAGCTAATGGCGTATCCACTGGATATTGCAAATAATTTTTTTCTAAATCTCTTAATTATACCCTCATCTATCCCGGTTATTTCTAAGGAATATTTAGATTTCTCAAAAACGCGTCATGCTGATTTACTAGCGTTGCTATTACCATAATCTAAACAAGAAACAAGAAAGCTCTACATTCATACCATTTTTCTTTGAATTGCATTTCAATAAGTTTCTTTACCATATTCAAACTGTAGTTGTAGTATTATTTCATAAAAATAATATAATACTAATTTGATAACAATAACAATCTAATATGAATAATTGTTGGTATGTAACTTGGGAGTTAAGTAAACAAATATTACTTGATGATCAATTGTATTTTTGAATTAGTTTTTAAAAGTGTTATGATGAGTTTCTTTGATATCACGTACGTATTTGACCTTTCATTGAGCGCACACCCTTCCTTAAGACGAGTTTTGATGACATATATTATGTAAATATTACTTTATGTACAATTTTTAATGAAATAAATTGTGAGTAGTCCAGTCCAGTAGATGTAATGTGTACATAAATATTATGTTCTTTAATATTAGTGAATATTCTCAAATCTGTTACAAAAATTAAAAATATTCATTTTTTTGTTTATAATATTGAGTAAATTTGTTATTTCAGTAAAAGGGATCAAAATTTTCCGCTAGAAACAGCATTGTAAAAGCAGTTCCCGTTCTCAGGACGGATCTCAACGAGACGTATTCGGCGGTCACACGTGCTTGACGAAAAGTTAATTCTTTGTATTTACTAATGGGGCAAGTTGGGGCATGATTTTATAACTGGATTCGAAAGAGGATAGATTCGGCTAGTAAATGAAATTAGAAACATCGCGGAATTCCGCGAAATTGGTAACTTTCAGCCTACGTGAACTTATGAGTAATGAAAATTATTGCATTAATTTCATGCATTTTAATATTTCATCCCACGTCGGTATTATGCATTAATGCATTATAAAACAAACATGAAAATACTCTACAAACCTTCAGGAAGAGAATCCATACTGCCAGTTTTCTCTGCACAACTTTGTATGGCCACCACTTACAAATAAAGACGGTCTCTCTATGTTACTCTCGCACTGCAGGTCTACCGAACGCCGCGAAGGGTAAGTTCGGGTGAATACTGGTGCCAGGGGAATTGACCCAGAGACACGAAGTGGGCAGAAACAGATGCCCCCAAGTATACAGTGTGTCGTAGTATTAGCAAAAGTTCAGTAAACGCGATTTCATTTTTGAGGTTTTGGCCAGGATTTCGGGAAAATGCACCACCGTGCGGCGCTACTGCCTTAGCGATCTCGGCTATCCGGACTGACTATTATTATTATTATTATTATTATTATTATTATTATTATTATTATTATTATTATTATTATTATTTATACCGGTATTTATTATTTACCTTTACCTCTATTATACCTTTATTCAAAATACCTTTAAAAATACCGGTATAAGACGTCAAATACCGGTATTTTTAGAGGTATTTTACCTTTATCCGACGTCTATACCGGTAAAATACCTCTATTTAAAGGTATTATACCGGTATTCTCTCATCAAAATACCGGTATTTTCATAAGAAAATACCGGTATTTCAGTAGAATCATACAGGTATTTGGGGGAAATTCATTGGGATTTTTTCCTCTGATGGCTCAGAGGAAACAACTATTTACACGGCAGAGTTTCTGACCGGGAGTTCCTAGGGTTCGAGTCCCGAGGGTGGCGGATTTTCGACACATATTCTAGCTAGGTCGAGTTCTGCCGTTGACTGGGAAGTCGAGTTCTGCCGCCAGACGGAGGGACCAGCCAACGGTCTTTCGCAGACATCAACACGAGCTCGTTCGCTGACCTTGGACCTCAAGTCCTGGCGCAGATCTTGGCGACACGTGATAGAGTGTTGAAAATGTATCGAATTTCTTCGTATAAATCTTGTCCTTTCTATAAAAAATTGAGAAACGTGTCTTCTTATCCATAAATGAGTCTTCCCACGTATACCAAACTTCCTTCTTGCACGACTGTTCATCACTAAATACGATTATTTGCTTAAATTTGATCGTATCACTAACATTCCCGAAAATAATTTTTTGAGTTTGCCCAGTTTCCTTATTCTGCACCATAATTAATAATTATAATTATATATTAATTAATTATATATAATTATTAATTATAACTAAAACAATATTAAAAATTGACATTGAACGCTAATAGACATTAACTATTCTTACGCGAGGAAACAGAAGCGTTATGTTTAATTCAAAATTAATAATTGAAGCATGTTTAATTTACATCCATGTATTATTTAAGAAATTTCATTAAGAAAAAATATTAATAGTACTATATAATATTAATTAATTGTAATAAATATTTTAAAACATTAATACTAATTAAATTTTAAATGTTTGCATTAAATTTGTGTAAATTACATTATTATTTTGTTTGTTAATTAATTTATTTAAATTAAATTTAATTAAATTAAATGTTTATTTAAATTAAATGTTAATTTTAATTAAAAAGTAAACATGTTAATATTAATAAACTCTTTTTTATTAATTAATAATGTTAGTATATATTTCTTATTATTAAGGAAGAAACCCTCTTCTTGAAGTGGGTTTCTCCAGATGCATTTTACAATGTAAGCTACCCGCGTAGAAGGGAACACTTGCCCACATGCAAGGTTAATAGCTAATAATAATAGTAATAATAATAATAATAATAATAATAATAATAATAATAACATAATAATTTACTTTTATTACAAATTTTCTCAATATTTGCAGTTAATGTCAAAATATATTAAACCCTTAATATAAACTAGGAAAATAACATTTTATTTTAGCCCAATTTATTAATGTATAATTAAGATTTAATTGTGAAATGAAGTGAAAGGAAATCATTTTTTAACAATAACAAAACTGGGCCTGAAAGCCTGAACGTTCGTGATTATCTCAAGGTGTCAACGCTTACTCAGTTCGCCGAAGGAGGGGTCGGAGAAGGAAGAAACTGTCCTACGCCTACGGCACGGCCCATACGTTGACAGCCTCTCCATGTGCGAAATACAAAGACAGGCTTAGGTCATCTCTCAGGTCAGATGGGAGATAGCTCGATGAAGGACACTAAGAAAAGGTTCTCTTCAATGGAATCAATAATTATTATTTCAGATTTCAACTTTTCCGAAGTTTAAATTAAGGGAGGTTTTCAATACATACTACGTATGCAAAACGTAAACGCCCGAACACAAAACATTTACAATAATAAGAATAGAGTTTAATACAGTTGTGTTATATATATATATATATATATATATATATATATATATATATATATATATATATACAAAATAATAATTTAAACAATAAATAACAATTATGAAATGATATTTCATTAATAAACATTTTGTGAGATATTATTAACTAAAGTAACCTATTTTTTCAACATGTATGGATGGTAAGCTATATTTCTTCATTTAAAATACCGGTATAATACCGGTATAACCTTTATGGACGTCCATACCGGTATAGACGTCCTATAGAGATATTTTACCGGTATAAAAGAATAAAGGTATTTGAAAAAGGTATGGAAAAATACCGGTATTAAACCGGTATTTTTTACCGGTATTCAATACCTTTTCGGTCCCTGCTCCAGAAGCGTGTGACAGGCTTTATCTCTCGCTTCCTGAGGATGACACGTTGAGAACCGGCGATTTCCACGTATTGGAGTCCCGTCCTACGCAAGGTGTTGATAGAGAAAGGTTTAGTCGTGGGCCGCTGTGGCATTCTGCGCGTTTACAGTGTGCCGTCGCCGTTTAGAGTGTTCTTCAAAGCAAATTAAGAGGTTAATGAAAGCATACATTCTCCTAACACAGAAGAAGAATAAAGAGAAGTAATCCGAAAAAAAATATGGATAAGGGGATGATGCTTCACACAGTTTGTCAAATCCCAAAGACTTTCTTCAGATTTGAGAAGTTTTAATGTAAATGAGCATCTTTTTATCCGCGCATTTTCAGATTTTTTCAAACATCGCAGCTTTTATCGACGACACGTTCGTTCCTGAATTATTGGAAAACGAGTAAAAGCGAAAATTACAGAAGAATTCGAAAAAATGGCAATATAATTCGCGGCAACATTTAACAATTGATCTGTAGTGTAATATTCTAGCATTGAACGTGCATTCAATTATTAAATAGATTTTAGATATTAGTGCTCCTTGGTACTCTCGCATTTCCTGTTCGAATATCTTCGAGGTTTCATAACAAAGAAGTTAAAAAAAAAATTAATAAATGACAAGAGCAATTAAATCGTGTATAGAGCAAACAATTAGTTCTGAATGTCTTTTAATTACGTTCAAAATTTTATGTGATTGTGCTCGTTGGTTCTCTGTATTTTCGAATTTGAATATCTGGCTTTATTCGATAAACCCCATGCAGCTTCAAAATGTTTATATATTTCACGGAAACATTTATCAATTTATCTTTAGTGTATTATACTAGTATTGAACGTGCTTTCAATTATTAAATAGATTTTAGATATTAGTGATCGTTGGTACTCTCGCATTTCCTGGTCGAATGTCTTCGAGGTTTCATAACAAAGAAGTTTTAAAAAAACATTATTTAATAAATGACAAGAGCAATTAAATCGTGTATAGAGTAAATAATTAGGTCTAAATATCTATTCACTTTGTTCTTAATTTTATGTGATTGTGCTCGTTGGTTCTCTGGATTTTCGAATTTGAATATCTGGTTTGGTTCGGTAACTGCCATGCAGTATCAATAATGATTATATAATTCACGGCAATATTTATCAATTTATATTTGGTGTAATAATGTACTATTAAATGTGGATTCAATTATTACATAAATTTAAGATATTAGCGCTCGTTGGTGCTATCGCAATTCCAGTTGGAAAGTCAATAAGATTTTATAACAACGAAGTTTTAAAAACTTTATATTTAATAAACGACAAGAGCAATTAAATCGTGTATAGAATAAAAAATTAGTTCTAAGCATCCTTTAACTATGTTCTTAATTTTATGTGATTGTGCTCGTTGGTTCTCTGTATTTTCGAAATTCAATATCTGGCTTGGTTAGATAACTCCCATACAGTTTCAAAATGTTTATATAATCCACGGCAACAATTATCAATTTATCTTCACTGTCATATGCTAGTATTGAACGCGCATTCAAATTTTAAATATATTTTACATATTAGTGCTCGTTGCTACTCTCGCATTTCCTCTTCGAATGTCGATGAGGTTTCATGACAACAAAGTTTTAAAAATTTATTATTAAAAAAATGACAAAAGCAATTAAATCGTGTATAGAAAAAAAAATAGTTCTAAGCATCCTTTAACTATGTTCTCACTTTTATGTGATTGTGCTCGTTGGTTCTCTGTATTTTCAAATGTGAATATCTGGCTTTGTTCGATAACCCCCATGCAGTTTCAAAATGTTTATATAATTCACAGCAACATTTATTAATTTATCTTTAGTGTAATATACTAGTATTGAACGTGCATTCAGTTATTAAATAGATTTCAGATATTAGTGATCGTTGGTACTCTCGCATTTCCTGTTCGAATGTCTTCGAAGTTTCATAACAAAGAAGTTCTAAAAAAATATTATTTAATAATTGACAGGAGCAATTAAATCATGTATAGTGTAAATATGTAGGTCTAAATATCTATTAATTTTGTTTTTAATTTTATGTGATTGTGCTCGTTGGTTCTCTGCATTTTCGAATTTGAATATCTGGCTTGGTTCGGTAACTGCCATGCAGTATCAATCATGTTTATATAATTCACGGCAATATTTATCAATTTATATTTGATGTAATAATGTACTATTAAATGTGGATTCAATTATTACATAAATTTAAGATATTAGCGCTCGTTGGTGCTATCGCAATTGCAGTTGGAAGGTCAACAAGATTTTATAACATCAAAGATTTAAAAAATTTATATTTAATAATTGACAAGAGCAATTAAATCGTGTATAGAATAAAAAATTAGTTCTAAGCATCCTTTAACTATGTTTTTAATTTTATGTGATTGTGCTGGTTGGTTCTCTGTATTTTCGAATTTCAATATCTGACTTTGTTAGATAACTCCCATGCAGTTTCAAAAATGTTTATATCATTTACGGCAACAATTATCAATTTATCTTTATTCTATTATGCTAGTATTGAACGCGCATTTAAATTTTAAATATATTTTACATTTTAGTGCTCGTTTGTACTCTCGCATTTCCTCTTCGATTGTCGATGAGGTTTTATAACAACAAATTTTTAAAAATTTATTTTTTAAAAAATGACAAGAGCAATTAAATCTTGTATAGAGTAAACAATTAGTTCTATATATTTATTAAATATGTTCTTAATTTTATGTGATTGTGCTCGTTGGTTCTCTGCATTTTCGAACTTGAATATCTCGCTTGATTTGATAACTGCCATGTAGTTTCAATAATGTTCATATAATTCGCGGCAACATTTAACAATTGATCTTTAGTGTAGTGTTCTAGCATTGAAAGTGCATTCAATTATTAAATAGATTCTAGATATTAGCGTTCGTTCGTGCTATCGCAATTCCAGTTGGAAAGTCAATAAGATTTTATAACAACGAAGGTTTAAAAAATTAATATTTAATAAACGACAAAAGCAATTAAATCGTGTATAGAATAAAACATTAGTTCTAAGCATCCTTTAACTATGTTCTTAATTTTATGGGATTGTGCTTGTTGGTTCCCTGTATTTTCGAATTTGAATATCTGGCTTTATTCGATAACCCCCATGCAGTTTCAAAATGTTTATATAATTCACGGTAACGTCTATCAATTTATCTTTAGTGTAATATGCTAGTATTGAACGTGCATTCAATTATTAAATAGATGTTAGATATTAGTGCCCCTTGGGACTCTCGCATTTTCTGTTCGAATGTCTTCAAGGTTTCATAACAAAGATGTTTTAAAAAAATATTATTTAATAAATGACAAGAGAAATTAAATCGTGTATAGAGTAAATAATTAGGTCTAAATATCTAATAAATTTGTTCTTAATTTTAAGTGATTGAGCTCGTTGGTTCTCTGCATTTTCGAATTTGAATATCTGGCTTGGTTCGGTAACTGCCATGCGGTATCAATAATGTTTATAGAACGAAAGAATGTTTATAGAACGAAGTTTAAAAAAATTTATATTTAATAAACGACAAAAGCAATTAAATCGTGTATAGAATAAAAAATTAATTCTAAGCATCCTTTAACTATGTTCTTAATTTTATATGATTGTGCTCGTTGGTTCTCTGTATTTTCGAATTTCAATATCTGGCTTGGTTAGATAACTCCCATGCAGTTTCAAAATGTTTATATAATCCACGGCAACAATTATCAATTTATCTTCACTGTAATATGCTAGTATTGAACGCGCATTCAAATTTTAAATATATTTTACATATTAGTGCTCGTTTGTACTCTCGCATTTCCTCCTCGATTGTCGATGAGTTTCATAACAACAAAGTTTTAAAAATTTATTCTTAAAAAAAAACAAGAGCAATTATATCGTGTATAGGGTAAACAATTAGTTCTATATATTTATTAAATATGTTCTTAATTTTATGTGATTGTGCTCGTTGGTTCCCTGTATTTTCGAATTTGAATATCTGGCTTTGGTTCGGTAACTGCCATGCAGTATCAAATGTTTATATAATTCACGGCAATATTTATCAATTTATATTTGGTGTAATAATGTACTATTAAATGTGGATTCAATTATTACATAAATTTAAGATATTAGCGCTCGTTGGTGCTATCGCAATTCCAGTTGGAAAATCAACAAGATTTTATAACAACGAAGTTTAAAAAAATTAATATTTAATAAACGACAAGAGCAATTAAATCGTGTATAGAATAAAAAATTAGTTCTAAGCATATCTTTAACTATGTTCTTAATTTTATGTGATTGTGCTCGTTGGTTCTCTGTATTTTCGAATTTCAATATCTGGCTTGGTTAGATAACTTCCATGCAGTTTCAAAATGTTTTTATAATTTACGGCAACAATTATCAATTTATCTTTACTCTAATATGCTAGTATTGAACGCGCATTCAAATTTTAAATATATTTTACATATTAGTGCTCGTTGGTACTCTCGCATTGTCTCTTCGAATCACGATGAGGTTTCATAACAACAAAGTTTTAAAAATTTATTCTTAAAAAAATGACAAGAGCAATTAAATCGTGTATAGGGTAAACAATTAGTTCTATATATTTATTAAATATGTTCTTAATTTTATGTGATTGTACTCGTTGGTTCTCTGTATTTTCGAATTTCAATATATGGCTTGGTTAGATAACTTCCATGCAGTTTCAAAATGTTTTTATAATTTACGGCAACAATTATCAATTTATCTTTACTCTAATATGCTAGTATTGAACGCGCATTCAAATTTTAAATATATTTTACATATTAGTGCTCGTTGGTACTCTAGCATTTCCTCTTCGAATCACGATGAGGTTTCATAACAACAAAGTTTTAAAAATTTATTTTAAAAAAAATGACAAGAGCAATTAAATCGTGTATAGATTAAATAATTAGGTCTAAATATCTATTAATTATGTTCATAATTTTATGTGATTGTGCTCGTTGGTTCTCTGGATTTTCGAATTTGAATATCTGGCTTGGTTCGGTAACTGCCATGCAGTATCAATTATGTTTATGTAATTCACGGCAATATTTATCAATTTATATTTGATGTAATAATGTACTATTAAATGTGGATTCAATTATTACATAAATTTAAGATATTTGCGATCGTTGGTGCTATCGCAATTCCAGTGGGAAAATCAACAAGATTTTATAACAACGAAGTTTTAAAAACTTTATATTTAATAAACGACAAGAGCAATTAAATCGTGTATAGAATAAAAAGTTAGTTCTAAGCATCCTTTAACTATGTTTTTAATTTTATGTGATTGTGCTCGTTGGTTCTCTGTATTTTCGAATTTCAATATCTGGCTTGGTTAGATAACTTCCATGCAGTTTCAAAATGTTTTTATAATTTACGGCAACAATTATCAATTTATCTTTACTCTAATATGCTAGTATAAACGCGTCTTCAAATTTTAAATATATTTTACATATTAGTGCTCGTTGGTACTCTGGCATTGTCTCATCGAATCACGATGAGGTTTCATAATAACAAAGTTTTAAAAATTTATTCTTAAAAAATGACAAGAGCAATTAAATCGTGTATAGAATAAAAAATTAATTCTAAGCATCCTTTAACTATGTTCTTAATTTTATATGATTGTGCTCGTTGGTTCTCTGTATTTTCGAATTTCAATATCTGGCTTGGTTAGATAACTCCCATGCAGTTTCAAAATGTTTATATAATCCACGGCAACAATTATCAATTTATCTTCACTGTAATATGCTAGTATTGAACGCGCATTCAAATTTTAAATATATTTTACATATTAGTGCTCGTTTGTACTCTCGCATTTCCTCCTCGATTGTCGATGAGTTTTCATAACAACAAAGTTTTAAAAATTTATTCTTAAAAAAAAACAAGAGCAATTATATCGTGTATAGGGTAAACAATTAGTTCTATATATTTATTAAATATGTTCTTAATTTTATGTGATTGTGCTCGTTGGTTCCCTGTATTTTCGAATTTGAATATCTGGCTTGGTTCGGTAACTGCCATGCAGTATCAATTATGTTTATATAATTCACGGCAATATTTATCAATTTATATTTGATGTAATAATGTACTATTAAATGTGGATTCAATTATTACATAAATTTAAGATATTTGCGATCGTTGGTGCTATCGCAATTCCAGTTGGAAAATCAACAAGATTTTATAACAACGAAGTTCTAAAAAATTTATATTTAATAATCGACAAGAGCAATTAAATCGTGTATAGAATAAAAAATTAGTTCTAAGCATCCTTTAACTATGTTCTTAATTTTATGTGATTGTGCTCGTTGGTTCCCTGTATTTTCGAATTTGAATATCTGGCTTTGTTCGATAACCCCCATGCAGTTTCAAAATGTTTATATAATTCACGGTAACATCTATCAATTTATCTTTAGTGTAATATACTAGTATTGAACGTGCATTCAATTATTAAATAGATTTTAGATATTAGTGCTCGTTGGTTCTCTCGCATTTCCTGTTCGAATGTCTTCGAGGTTTCATAACAAAGAAGATTTAAAAAAATATTATTTAATAAATGACAAGAGCAATTAAATCGTGTATAGAGTAAATAATTAGGTCTAAATATCTATTAACTATGTTCATAATTTTATGTGATTGTGCTCGTTGGTTCTCTGCATTTTCGAATTTGAATATCTGGCTTGGTTCGGTAACTGCCATGCAGTATCAATCATGTTTATATAATTCACGGCAATATTTATCAATTTATATTTGGTGTAATAATGTACTATTAAATGTGGATTCAATTATTACATAAATTTAATATATTTGCGCTCGTTGGACTATCGCAATTCCAGTTGGAAGGTCAACAAGATTTTATAACAACGAAGTTTTAAAAAATTTATATTTAATAAACGACAAGAGCAATTAAATCGTGTATAGAATAAAAAATTAGTTCTAAGCATCCTTTAACTATGTTTTTAATTTTATGTGATTGTGCTCGTTGGTTCTCTGTATTTTCGAATTTCAATATCTGGCTTGGTTAGATAACTCCCATGCAGTTTCAAAATGTTTATATAATTCACGGCAACAATTATCAATTTATCTTTACTGTAATATGCTAGTATTGAACGCGCATTCAAATTTTAAATATATTTTACATATTAGTGCTCGTTGGTACTCTCGCATTGTCTCTTCGAATCACGATGAGGTTTCATAACAACAAAGTTTTAAAAATTTATTATTTAAAAAATGACAAGAGCAATTAAATCGTGTATAGAGTAAATAATTAGTTCTATATATTTATTAAATATGTTCATAATTTTATGTGATTGTGCTCGTTGGTTCTCTGCATTTTCGAATTTGAATATCTGGCTTGGTTCGGTAACTGCCATGCAGTATCAATCATGTTTATATAATTCACGGCAATATTTATCAATTTATATTTGATGTAATAATGTACTATTAAATGTGGATTCAATTATTACATAAATTTAAGATATTTGCGCTCGTTGGTGCTATCGCAATTCCAGTTGGAAGGTCAACAAGATTTTATAACAACAAAGTTTAAAAAAATTTATATTTAATAATCGACAAGAGCAATTAAATCGTGTATAGAATAAAAAATTAGTTCTAAGCATCCTTTAACTATGTTTTTAATTTTATGTGATTGTGCTCGTTGGTTCTCTGTATTTTCGAATTTGAATATCTGGCTTTGTTCGATAACCCCCATATAGTTTCAAAATGTTTATATAATTCACGGTAACATCTATCAATTTATCTTTAGTGTAATATACTATTATTGAACGTGCATTCATATATTAAATAGATTTTAGATATTAGTGCTCGTTGGTTCTCTCGCATTTCCTGTTCGAATGTCTTCGAGGTTTCATAACAAATAATTTTTTAAAATATATTATTTAATAAATGACAAGAGCAATTAAATCGTGTATAGAGTAAATAATTAGGTCTAAATATCTATTAACTTTGTTCTTAATTTAATGTGATTGTGCTCATTGGTTCTCTGCATTTTCGAATTTGAATATCTGGCTTGGTTCGGTAACTGCCATGCAGTATCAATAATGTTTATATAATTCACGACAACATTTATCAATTTTTCTTTCATGTAATAAACTAGTATTGAATGTGCATTTAATAATTATATAGAATTTAGAAATTGGAGCTTGTTGGTACTCTCCCATTTCCTGTTCGAAGTTCGATGTGGTTTCATAACAACGACGTTTAAAAAAATTATAATTTAATAAATGACAAGAGCAATTAAATAGTTTGTATAGTAAAATATTAGTTCTAAACATCTATTAAGTATGTTTTTAATTTTATGTGATTGTGCTTGCTGGTTCTCTGTATTTTTGATTTTGAAGAAGTGGCTTGGTTCGATAAATCTGATGCAGTTTCAGCAATGTTTATAGAATCCACGGCAACATTGATTAATTTATCTTCAGTATAGTAAACTAGTATTGAATGTGTATTTAAATATTTAATAGATTATAGATATATCGCACTCGTTGGTACTCTTGCATTATCTATTTGAATGTCGTACGTGTTTGCAAAACTACGAAGTTATAAAATGTAATATCTCATAAAAGAGAGGGGTAATTAAATCATGTATAGAGTAAAATAATTTTTCGATATGTGTTTAAACTATCTCGTTAATTTTATGTGATTGTGCTCGTTGGTTTTCTCTATATTCCAATTTTTAAAATATTGCGGGTTGCGTCACGCCTGCTGCAATTTATTTTTATTATTTTAGACTGAAAATACGTGCGAATTCTTTCCAAATTGTGGCAATTAATTGGCAATTAATTAGCAATAAATGATTAGATGGTTTCCGTTGAGATCTGGCTCGTATTTACCTGATGTGTGTGCTGGCTTGACGTTCAAAATTATGTTGCGGGTTGCGTCATGCCTGCTGCCATTTACTTTGATTATTTGAGACTGAAAATACGTGCGAAATAATTCCAAATTGTGGCAATTAATTGGCAATTAATTAGCAATAAATGATTAGATTGTTTCCGTTGAGCTCTGGCTCGAATTTAACTGATGTGTGTGCTGGCTTGACGTCAAGCTAGCACACACCCGTTTTCTCCACGAAAATACGTGGCAATTAATTCAAAAATGTGGCAATTAATTGGCAATTAATTAGCAATAAATGATTAGACATGTTTCGTGTGGGTGTGCTGACTTGGCTGTTCCAGCTTGACGCACCTCCCTGTGCACGTCGCTGTTCGCCGCTACGCCGGTCTCGCGTAGGATGCGCGGAGCGGACGGCCGCAGCGCTCTTTCAAGGGCCGTCTCCGCCCGCCGCTGAAGCTCCGCCGGGAACTGATGGCGCACGCCCAGAACTCCGAACACGTCAGCGTTTCGGGGAGTGCGGTTAGGGGGTACATTTAAAATATGCGGGCGCGCCGCGAGGCGCGCCGCTCTGTTTTCTGCGACCCGAATGGGACGCAGAGTGGAAGGTGGAGCGGCGGCGAATACCTCGCACGCGTACGCCCACAAGGGGCGCACGCATGCGGTGAATAAGCGCCGCTTAAGGGGAAGAGAAAGATCGGGGGAACGGAGAAGGGGTTTCAGGAGAAGAGTTCTAATTTTGATTTTGGCCGCGAGATATCGAGCGTGCGCATGCCAGCGAAGACCGCTGTCAAGCAACACGCCCAGATATCTCGCTTCGCTCCGCCACGCTAACTGCGCGCCGGCCAAGCTCACCGTTTCATCGGGGTCGGCCCTCTTACGAGTGAAGTTGACGGCGACGCATTGATGGAGGTTGAGAGTGAGTCGTTTCCGACTTAGCCACTCAGGGAAGGCGGCGAGACAGTCACTTAGGTACTTGACTGACTGCCTGACATTCGCCGATTTCGCATAATATGCAAAATCATCCGCGAACATCAGGAGCCCGCAGCGTTGAATACCAGTTTTTGTTTCAGCAGGTAGCGGCGCATCATTGACGTATAAACCAAAGAGAGTAGGAGAGAGAACGCTCCCCTGAGGCACGCCCGCCTCGGCTCGTCTGAGGGACGAATATACGTTGTTGACGCGCACTTTGAACTGCCTGTTAGTGAGAAAACTCGCGATCAATCTGACATAGCAATCGCTCAACCCCGACTCCGCGAGGCACGCGAGTAAACCCGCGTGCCACACAGAATCGAAGGCCGATCGCATGTCGAGAAAGACCGCTGGCAAGTTCTGCCGTCTCTCGAGGGCGAGCCCGATCTCCGTGCAAAGCCGCACGAGCTGCTGCGCGGAGCTGTGACCAGCTCTGAAACCAAATTGTTCGTCTCTGAGAAGGTTGAGGCGACGTATTTCCTGTTGCAAACGCACCAGAATCAATCGCTCCAACGTCTTCCCTAGGACAGAGTAGACTGATTGGTCTATAGCTGCTTGGAATTAATTTATTTTTGCCAGGTTTTGGTAGAAGTGCGATGGTCGCAATCCTCCACGCTTTCGGGAAATAACCGCACGCCAGGCACGCATTCAGGAGCTCGAGTAGAAACTCGACTCCGCGCCCGCTCAGAGCACGCAGGTGGCCGCCCGTACACCCGTCTGGCCCGGCTGACTTGGCTGGATTGATGCGCCGGAGCGCGCTCTCCAGCTCCCTGTTTGTCACTCGGCGGGCCGAGGTGAGAGGGAACAGCGGGTCAATGGTGTTGCAGCTGACCGCCGGCGTCATTGGCTGACCACCTGTTACAGTGGCGGCCAATGGCAGCGCAGCGGCGCCCGTTTCAAACGCGCGGAACTACAGCGCAAGCGAGTTCGCGAAGATTTCGCTTTTTGCCGCGTCGTCCCACACGTAAACGGGCCGAGGTGGCCTATCAACGCGGACGCCGAGCTCAACCTTAACCCGGCCTGGAAATCGCTGCTTCCGCCAATTCGCGACAGCGAGGGAGCTGCTACACGCCGTGCGACCTCGAGGACGCCCGGCGCGAGGCGCGGGTTGGCACAGACCGCCAGCCAATCAGAGCGACCCCTCCGCCAATCACGGCGCACCCACCCCACCCGGCCGCCCAGGCCGGACAATATTTAATACCCAAAGCACCACATCGCGATGTCAATGCCCTGATGAAGCCTGCGACATGTCAGGCGAAACGTCGGCCTCTCAGCCCACTACGCGGCGTCACCCGGACAGCGAAGAAGTCATCGACTCGAGCCGCGGAAGCCTACGCGTACATTTGAACTTAAAGTCACACTAAAAATATATCGGCATACTACAATCTGTTGAAAACGTATGAAGCAAAACATTGGAGCAATATTTGAGAAAATGGCGTTGAAGCGTTTCTGAAAATGCGGAAATTTGTGTTCCTTTTCACACAAAACCTTTGAGTTTTCTTGAAATTTTATTCAACATTATTTAGAGCATATGTATACATAAATACAATAATGTGAATAAATTGCCACTAATGAAAATATGAGCTACGTGAGAGACAAGACAGAGAACATCTTTTTTTAATTGCAAATATTGTACGGGAGGAAACTATTAAACTTTTCCAAACAATGTAAAAGACGTTAATGAAAGACGTAATTATGGACAACAAATTTAATTTGACGGAAAAATCTGCAATTTTGTAGTTGTGAGAAGACGCCAGAAAAATTCAAACTTTTGCAATTTTCGAAGATCCAGTTAACTGTGAAAATAGAACCTAAACCACCTTTATAAGTGTATTTTGCTCTACTATTACAATAAATTTAAAGAAAAAATTTGGAGCAAAATTTTTGAAAAAATTTGGAGAATGTCCGTGGGTCTTCATGTAAAGTACCCTAAAGTTTTAAAGAATGGTTTTCAAAATTTCAAATCTGCAACTAGAGATAGAAAGACAGGGGTTTCTTCAATTTGAAGAATAAAATTCCTACGCATGGTTTAAGCGCTCGTAGTGTTCACAGACGGACAGACGGCGGGTGTTTCGATTTCAATAGGGTTTCGGCATCAAGGACCCACAAAACAGGGATTCTGGCTACACCACGTATTAGAGGATTTTTTCTCTTAATTTAGCAACTGGATTTATCCCCTTTTTGTTATCAGAGCCCGGCAATATTTTTCTGCCGAAAATCCGCCGTTTTTTCGCGCAGTATTACATAACTTTCTCTACACTATGTATATTATATCGCATATACATACGTATACGAGAAAGTAAAAATGATATTTCATTAAAATCCGTCCCATATTTATAATATACTCGTAAAACTATGTTCAATATACTCTTAATAGTTCACTTCACCACAGTAAGTGGCTCAGTTAACCCCATACTGCAGTTAAACGGATCATTTTTTCGTCAACTACATTTCTGCATCCCACGAAATTTACTAAAACTTGAAAATTACTACCGTTTCTTGCATTAACTTAATATTATTATGTAATATAAGTTTGGCTAACTTAAGATAAACAAATGCAAAAAATGCCGATCCGGTGGCCGAGATCGCTAAGGCAGTAGTGTCGTAGTGATTTTGGGCCGAAGGGTCGTGGGTTCGAGTCCCGCCTCGGACATGGTTGTATTTATGTTCGTCCTTCCACCCCTTATCATCACCGTTTCGTTTCACCTTCGTAGTTACCATAACGTTAATGCTAATAGTGGTCGCTAATGACCTTATATAACAAATGTTAATACATTATATAAAAAAAGAAAAGCATGTACTGGCCCAGCTAACCAAACTGTCCTAGTTATTTTAGTATTATTATTTGGTCAAATATTAAATATTCGGCCATTTTTGTTTTTTGTTCATTACTACATAGGAGGGGCTTTAATCTGTTGACCGACTAGGGGTCTTTGATATTGAAGTCCGATCTTGGGTTTGCAAGGAATTTTTACACTCACTGGAAGTGTTTTCCTCTATATTTCTTTCAAAATATTAAAAAAAAATATTTTATTACTCTCTTCCAGGCTCTATTCATTTCAGGAGAAAAACTATTAACTTCTATTTAAAAAATGAAGGACGATTGAGTTTTTCTAAAAATAAAAATGTTATTAACAATATCTCTGGGTACTTTTCTTGTCCTATGCTTCTGTGTTGTTGGGCGAAAACTGCATTTCGATATCGAACACAGTTTAAAGTTATGAGGGTTGTCCATAGTTTGTGAGGCACCTGGTATTTATATTTCAGTTATTATTTTAAAGACAGCTCTGAAATGTAGAGTTGAAACATATACTAACTCAGAAATATTATACCTAATTTACAACTTTACTCTCTCATTGCAGTGCCGTATACTATGTTTTCAATATAGGAAGTGTGGGGTACGGAACTTTATTTAAATTACTTAATTAACTCAAGTTCATTCACAATTAACTTTGTAATTACTGCGGAATTACATGAATTCAAACGGATTTTTAAGGCTGTATTAGTAGTTTTTGATATTTTGGGAAAAATTAAAAAAAGTAGTTCACGCATTGGTAGTGAACTAATTCTCCATTTCAAAGAATTCTTTTAAATTAGTAAATAGTACTAATTCTTGCGCGAATACACCATTTTTTTCAATTCCTTTAATACGATAAAATAATATTTACAAACTTTTTTCTGAAAATTCTAATCTAAGAAATTCTAAGAAATGTATTCTAAAACATGTAAAATACCGATAATAATATAAATGTATAAACCGGTTTTTATATATTTATATTACGAGACTTGAGATTTGAAATTAACCGAGCAATTTTTTCTCTAGCAGCCGTCGACGCTGTCGCTTTTGGGGAAAGTGGCCTTCACGGCCTTTCCCCTGTTCTCGCAAAAGTGCCGGCGCCGCAAAGGCAACCTTCCCCAAATGCGACAGTTGCAACGGTTGCTAACAGGAAATTTCGTACGTTTAGTTTAAAATCACATGTCTGAAAGTATAATTTTATACTCAAAATACTATCAAAACATTAACGTATGTTACATCCATGCATTCGTCTATTTATGATTAAAAAGTGAAAAAACTAGTGAAAAAAATACATGGTTCCATTTCCAAAATCAAAGATAATTAAATTTCTCGAAAACTAAAAATATTTCGAATCGCACATTACTTCCCCCATGATTCCGCATTGTTAATGTTCAATATCGGGAACCAATTAGAAGTTATGAGGTGGCCCATAGTTGGTGGGACTCTGTATATTTCTATTCACAGAAAATTTTCATTACGAATTTTCTATTTTCCAAATAATAAGCGCTTTTTACAACAGTTATTATATTTTATTTAATAGAAACCTCATGAAAACATTCTCCCCTTTTGTAGTTCAGTTACGTATCTCCCAGGAATGTTTCTGCGCTCAAATTTCCTTCTTTGCCCGCTGCAGCGATGATTTTGAGTGGCAGCGCCTGCGAGGCATAAGTAGGAACACGAATGTCCATGTGGGCAAAACTGGCCGCTCTTGCTATAGAATCTGCTAGGATATTATTTGATTGACAGTCATAACTATTACGATCGCGACATTTTACAATCTTTTATTTTAGTCATCAATATTCCCTTCGAGATTCTGGATTTTTTTCTGAAGCTTGGCATATTATCAGTCTACTCTTAATACATGTATTCTTCATCTTTCCGATCGCAATAAGACGTGACGTAAACTGTGAGTACTTGGAAACAGCAATCTAGCTCAAATTAAGAATAACATTGGCATCAGTGCCATTCCTAAAATACATTAACAAAATTATATAAGAAACAGAAAACTGATTAAAATGCAAACAAAATAAAAGACAAAAAATGAATTAAAACTAATAGTGATAATAGGACGTACTAATAGTGATAACAGGACGCACTATTCGCAATATTATAATACTTCATGAAATCCGCAGAAGGATTTTTAATCCCCAAAAGTTTTGACACGCTAGGAAACGAACTCACTTAGATTCAGAGAGTTGTTACCATGTCCACTACACTATTATCTCCCCAAGAATCACAGCCCCTCCGACACAAAAAAAGGTGGACAGATTAACACATGCTCATGCACGAGAATGAAGTTTGTTTCGAATTTTACGTGCGGTCTCATAGTCCGCGGTGTCTACTAATGTTTGAAAGTAGGGTGCGACTACTATAAGTTTGAGATGTACGTGTTTCGCGAATTACTGTAAGAACAGAACATTTCAAGAGTTTATTTATTTATTTTATTTTACGTCAAAAAACAGTTCAAACTGCGTATGACGTGCTCTGGGGAAAAGTGAATTGTGTGCACATTTTCAAAATTCTGTAATCCCTATACTAAGTCATATACCACTTAACTTTTGAAAAACAAACCTCTCCCATGTAATAAAATCTATTTTCAAGGATAAATAAGCAATAAAGTTTGGCTCTTATCCATGTTGTCCTTCGGAACAATACTTCCTGCCGCGACAACATGGAAACGATAATTTGAATAATTGTATTTCCCACTGAATTCTAGAAGACGTACACAAAAAATGAAGTTACATTTATGTCTAGAAGCAAAACAAGGGTCCATCTCAGCATTTGCTCAATGGATCAGGGAAACTGGACGAAAAACCTGATCGAGATGGGGGTCATTGACCCGGAGGCTGTAGTACAATAGTTGTTACAGGTTGTTTATACACATTTACACAGTCCAAATGGTAAATAATGCATTATGTATCATTGTTAAAATTAATGTTACTTTTCTTGTGATGCTCAGTATAGTCTTTAATTGTAACAGTTATGCAGCAGAAACGATTTAAACTTTTCTATCGAATTTAATCGTTTAATGTCATCTGGCAAAGTATTGTAAAATAATGTACATGTATTGTATGTGAATTTTTTGTATTGAGCTCTTGATACTCTCACCTGATGAATATGATTTCTACGTCGAGTGTTATAGTAATAGACATCGACATTTTCTGAAAATATATTCCCGCCCTTAAGTCATTTTTGACAAAAACCACTAATTCGTAAATAAACAGACAAGGTAATGGTAAAATTCCTAGATTAATGAAGAGAGGCTTACATGAATCACGTGGGTGGGATTCAATTTATCAATCACGTGAGTTCAATTCAATAACAAGGCGACTCGAGCAAGTGACGTCTCTGAGGGTCATTTCAAAACATAGGCACATGAGGGATGTTATGTCCTTTCATTCAATGGAAATGGAAACAACGTTAATTAATGTAAGAAAGTATATGGATTTGGAATATATGCATTTAAAAGAAACATTTTCATCGCAAAATTGCTCTCTCATTAAAATTAACTGAACTCGTACTTAATTTCCCATACCATACATTAGAAATTTCTGTCATTACATGTCAATTATGTATAAGATCGATTATTACCAGAACAAATCATCAGATTGATGGTGTACTTTTCAATATTCTGTCTGTGAAAAGTATTCAAATGAGTTTTATAATAAGAAAGAATTTTCGTCTTCCTAAAACGTGTATATACTGTTTAGTTGCATGTCATATTTCTATATTTAAATGTGTGTAGCATTACAATGTAAACAAAACTCTTATTCGTTTATCATATTGAATTTAAATTATTTTTCACAATTTAATACACGACAAGAACGTGTTCCCACAAAAGGGAGTAACGAAGCATTCTCCAGGGGAGGGAAGTGTTATTGGATTGGTGCCACATTCTACAGACTCCGCCTCTTATGCCTTTTAAGGCGAGGAGAACGGGGAAATCTTCCGAGGCTAGGCCACTTGAATTACTAGAAGAGCCAATGATAAGCGTTGCTTGCCTTAGAGTTAAGGATTGCTCAAGCCCGGTGTCAAATATACATTATTACTCTTTAAATTATTAACAAATGAGACATCATTGAATTTTTCTATTGATATATTCATTACAGGTAAAAAATGTATGGTTCTATTTGAAAATTCACATGTGATTCAATTTCACCAAAATTAAAATTAATACACAGAATGTATCTGCTGCCTAAAACTTGCCTCGTGGAATAAATACGAAAATGATCTCTCATGCCACCGCTCTGTCCATTTTGCTGTTCCATTTTGCATTCCTAAAGCATTTTGCAAAATAATTTGTTGATAATGAATTTCCTCGCTAGACGTTAAACATATTGGCATACACTTTGCACTACTGAATAGAATGCATCCAACCACAAAGAAACCTTCAAATTTGCAGGATAACAGTTAGTCTCAGCGTTTTGAAATTTGCCAGAGAATTTATTTATAATAAAACGTGTGTCAACGATACATGAAGAATCGAAAGTTAAAAAACAGCTTATGAGCAAAATTTCCACCGATTTGTCGTAAGTCACAAATCGTTAATACAATTTAATCAGCAGAAAGCAAGACACTGCAAAACTATTTGAATTTTATACTTGACAGCAAAGAACGAATGAATTGGGGGCTGGAAACAAGTGAGGGTTGTCATCAGACGCTAAGATTCTATAAACAATTGCGTATCTCGAAAACGAAAGGCGATAGCTCCGGTTGGATTGCGGAATTTTGCATCTTGTGTAAAGGGAATTGAGATGAGAGAATAAAAAAGAATTGCAAAATTTGTAAAATTATAAACAATTTCCAATTTTTGCAATTCTAAAGTGGGAAGGGTTTTCTGATGTCCCAGAACCAAAAACTGCGAATTAACAATTTTGCAACAATTAACAATTTTATAAACAATTGCGAAATGTGCGCTATTCCTGACGGGGAGTGTCCCCAAATCGTCCCTGAGTTGAATATCGCAAAATAACAGTTTTGACAAGAGATGCAAATTGATTGCTTAATATCTAGTTTAATTGTTACTTTAATGATAAATATACAGCTGGTCTTTGAATTTTACTTTCTTTTATTGAAATGGTTCCCTAGAAGTCCTAACGATTCGAGAAAGACAGTATTTTGCATTTTTGCAAATGTAATATACATATGAACAATTGCAAATATGCAATTATAATCGTTTTTCTTATCGCAAAATTCTGTAGTAAACTGGTCATTTGATAAAGTTCATAAATTGCGTTTGGACAAGAATATTGGAATTAAAATATCTATAAGAACGTAATTGTTCTAAAATTAGTGTTATTTTATCTGATATCAATGTAATTTCTTCAAAAAGAATTGTGTTAACAGTGGTTAAGTGCTATGAGTTCATATATATTTCAATGAATTTACTTTCATGTTCATTGAAGTGTTTCTTTCATGTATTTTTCATTTGAAAATACTTCCACATCTGAACTGGCGGCGCCCGCCATTTTGTACGACGTAATTTTGTTAGGGCACTCCCCCCTGCGTAGAGATTGGCTACGATGGTTTGTGAGGGTCCGCCTGCGACGTTTCGTCATGGCAAGGGCTGGCCAAGCTGTGCAAAAGCTTAACTTAGCCGCAGACGGCCGCGATCAATTTATGTTTCCAGTACTGTACAGTTTTCTTCTAGGATCAATGGTATTGCCGTTAGTGTGCAAAATATCCCTGTGTGTTACTGTGAAAATGGAACTCAACCTCCTTCACTACATTTGTATCCAATGACGTTGTATGCAAATAAATATAGCGCCCTGTGAATCCGTTTACATTTTAATTGGAAAAAGGGAAGTAGGTAATTAATAAAACGCAAGAGAAAATCAATATTTTGGTAGTCGAACGTGCCTTTAGCGATGCGTAGGTTCCGAAAGCCCTAGTTTATATATATATATATATATATATATATATATATATATATATATATATATATATATATATATTGAGGCATCGCCACAAACCCCACAACGCCCACGCAGCGTTGACGGAGACGTGGAGAGCGAAGGTATGACCGAACGTCGGTCACTGATCGAAAAAGGCGCTACCTGTTAGTTGCGGCCTGAAGCGCGGCGGCGGTGCACTTTCGGAATATGGGCAGCGCGGTAGGGTTGTACCGTGACGTCACTGCAACATTTAAACGGCGGAGCAGCGAGGAAAAGAGCTTCTTCTTGTGTGAGACGCCGAGGTGAGAAGTGGAGTAAGGTAGCGGAATAGTTGAGGTAGAGAAGCAGTAGTTTTGAAGGTGGTAGGAAGTGGGAAATGATAGAGTAGCGAGGCTACGTGGTGTAAGGAGAACATTATAGGAGATTGCAGTAAGAACTGTGAAATTTAGAACGGATCAGAATAGTGGCTGTGGTTGCGGAACTGTGAGAGTTTTTGCAAAGCATTAGTGAGGCGACACGCTAACTAGCACACGCGGAGAGACTGGGCAATACGCGTACTCATGTCGCAAGGCGGGCGAAGAAGACTGGACCGTGGATCTGGTGGTGGGCGTGAAGAAGACTGGACCGTGGATCTGGTGGTGGGCGTTAAGAAGACTGGTACGTGGATCTGGTGGTGGGCGTTAAGAAGACTGGTCCCTGGATCTGGTGGCAGGCGCAAAGGAGACCGAGTGGCCTTCGGAGCGGCATTGAAGCGGGCTACGTTGCAGGAACGCGAGTGGCGGCACGGCTGAATTTCCAAATTTGCACAAAACTGAGGTGGGAGACAGGAACTAGAAAGGTAGTGTTGGCACCAGAAACCAGAAATACTAAAATTTGCATGTTCGCCTTAAAATTGAGTAACGGTGAAGTATTTCATAACCTCGTACGCCGGTAGTACATTTCAATCCGAAGCTGTATTAAAGAGAATTAATTTGTGTTCATTTTGTATGTAATTGACGAGGAAATCTCGTACGCGAATAGCAGTAAGACTTGTAATAATGTGTGCTGGTAAATTAACTCAGTGTAAAAAAAGTAATTAAATTTCATTCACTAGTGTTGGCCAAGCAAAAACTTCGTGCACGAATGTTATAAGGAAAATATCGCTAGCTAGGCGAAGAGTGAAACCATAAGCAAATATTTCTTTTGTAAATTTCTCTAAGAGGTCTGACCATCAGTGGTTTGCATGCGTTCAAACACGCAGCCAGCAATTGAGTATTTTTTTGTTCTCTTATTTTGGTGACAGTGTAAGAGGGTTGATTTGTGCAATATTTTAAGAATATATTACTGTTTTACCTAATTCTGTGTCTGGGTGTGTCTTTCTCATACCCTAAAGATCCTGCCCCCTGAGATATTCAAAGCTCGAAAGAGCATTCTTTCGGACGACTGCTACACTAGTGGTGGCGTTAGAATATATATATATATATATATATATATATATATATATATATATATATATGAGGCCATTGCTGGTGGCCGGACCCAAACTCACCCCTCGGTCACGCCGATTAGGACAGTCCCTGATTTGACACGGCTCAGCGCAAGACGCGCGAACATGTGCCTGTCGTTCTAACCAAAGATTTACGACTAGGGTGGGATTGTCTCCCGGGGACAGCCCTTCAGGCAAAGAGCGGGCGGCTGCCCGCCCACGTTTACACTAGGCACCGGAACAAGCGAATTATAGAGATCCCGGCTACTGTCTAAGTAATCCCATAGGACTTATATAATCATCACGGAGACAGCAGAAAGGACTGCTTTGTTCATTTCTGGTGTACTGGCCAAGACACACGCACAACAAAGACCACCAATCAGGCGCCCAGAAAATGACGTTAGTTAGAAAATGCCCTATCGGCTTCCGACTCGCGTCGAATATTTGAGAAACTGAGATTTCGACCAATAACATTTAAAATTCCGATCACGTGAAGGAGCGATGTGCAAAATTAGAAAAGAGAGTGGGGATGCGACGCAGGAAGCTCGAGAGAGGAGGATTTTTGGCAGAACACAGATAGAAGGCGAGAGAACGGCATAGGAAAGAGACTGCTGTGTTGAGGAGAGGTAGTTGGAGCCAGCAGTTAGAGTTGGTCGACCAACAGAGTGCAGGCGGCCCCGTTTGAAAGCACAAAACTGGAATTTATTCCATTTCAACGGGCCGGCGTCGATCCGTAAGGATCGATTGTGCAGCCGAGTTATCAAGGCTGAACCGGTTCGGAGTAGGGGTGGCGTGTGACGCCCCCCTCCGATTCCCACCGATCGGAGCTTTTTCATCCACCTCCTGACTTCGGGCGGCGGATCGGCGAAGGATTGGAACGGGAAGGAACGATAGCACCGCACGTATTGCTGCTTCCGGCTGGCTGCGCCCTGCTACGACGCGGTTCGCGGCAGCGTTTGTTTTGAGGACGACTTCAGATGTGCAATCATCGAAAGAGGTAGACTCAACGACTATCATTTTGTATTAATTATAAAGACATTCAAAAAAGAGTCATCTAATGTAAAAATAATAATAATAGAGTTTAATTTAAGAGACTTTCCGACCAAATTGTATCAGAAAAAAAGCAATAAACGTGTTCTCGCCATTCAGGCGATTGACACTTAAGCTGGAACATAAACTTGTAATTATTGTAATAGTAGCCAACCCAGTGCATGCCCTCATTCAAGAGTGCTCATCCCTGAGGTTCTCATATGCCGGTGCTAGGTGACAGGTAAGTGCCCGTTTGGCGCCCATCATTTATAAATTTAACGCGCACACCTGTCAGCTGATTACCGACACACTTCTGTGTGACGGTGTTTTCCCTCCTTTTTGTGAGGTATCCGGCCCGCGTACTGCGCGCATTGCTCACATGCGTGGGTTGCCGTATGCGGCAGGACGGGTTCATTACTATATATATATATATATATATATATATATATATATATATATATATATATATATATAGTATATATATATCTCAAGTATACATAAGTGCAAATAATAGTTTAAGATACGCGAAAGTGATAAGTGAAAGATGTTAATGTGACTACCAAACTAGTTTAACAGTGGAAAGTGCTACAGGAAAATCAAGATTTTGTTAAGAAGTGGTCAATATACTCTACATCTATATAACATAATTGTAAATGATAAACAGGAAAACAATTTACCTTCGTCAGGTTTTAGCTCACCTGGTAAGTTCTTTGTGAGCTACCCCACTTGACAGTGGGATGATTTTACCCTGGATAGGCATGTTATAGCTTTAATAATAATAATAATAATAATAATAATAATAATAATAAATATAATAATAATTATTATAATAATAAAAAATAACAACAACAACTTCCAATCCAATCTCGTCTAATAACGCATCATTTACGTAGTTCTCATAGTTGCGACCGCTCCTTAAACACCAGTTGTTAGCGGTCATCGATCCATCGCCTTACAATGCACTCCAAATCATATAACATTTGATGTGGTCCCTAGCTCGCCGCCTCGCTCCGCAGTTCTATGACTCCGCGCCCCTGGCCGCTGAACGCCGTCGCCGCCCACTGCGTGGCCTGGTGAAACCCCTCGTTCAGCGCAAGGGTTGCGGCTGGCGCAAACTGTCCGCGGCTGACCGAAGAGCGGAGTGCGAACTCGCGAACAGAGTTTTTCCTGCGGTCAAGACGAAGGGAGAAGAAGTGGCAATCACTCCGAGGTTGCCCCAGGCCACATCTTATAAATACCGCGAAACACGACGAAAAGGCTCTCTAGGGGGAACAGAACGGGTATATAGTAAAAGAAATGATTTTTTTGTTTTTATTTATTTTAAATTCTTTCACGTTTTCTGCGCAATTTGATATTTGATTTATTTCAATATCTTGTCTAGAAGTATTTTATTTTAATTTCTTTTCGAGTTCCGACGGGGAGATTCCTTGTCCTTTTAAATCAATATGGCGTCTGGGTTAGCTGTCAAAGTTTGACATTCAATTAGATTATTTTTCGAACAATATTACTTTTAAATTTGTCGCCAGTGACACTTGTGTGTTCATTAGTTGGCAAACCACTAGCATTTGGTTGGTTGGTTCACTAGCTAGGCGTCTTGAGAACGTTCTACGTTATTCATTTGTTTGTTGTGCGAAGTAAATGTGAGTCTACACGTGCGTTTGTTGTGAAGTGTTTTTGCATGTTTGTTTTGGCGGTAATCGGCTTTGACAATGCCTAGATTTAGCAATAAAGTGTTTAAAAAACGTGTGCCTTGGCAAAAGAGGAAGGGTGTTGTGAAAAGTGTTGTAGAAGAATGTGTTTCAACGCCGCCTCCCTCTAACCTCAACAGTGCTGGAACGCCAAATTCTTCTCAGAGAAAATTACTGAATGTCAACAGCAATTACGACGAAGTAGTGAAGGGCAGTGAACTGTATGAAATCATGGATATTTCAATACTTGCAACAATTTTGAAAGAACATGTATTGTGTAAACAGTGTGCCTAAAGTAGGTTGGATTTAAATGTACATAGACATGTGGGACTTGCTGCGGAAATGGAATTAGTTTGTAAAGATTGTAAACATACAGTAAATTTTAGTACTTCAAATAGTGAAAAAATTGAAAATAATGACATTTTTAATATAAATGTGAGACTGGTTTATGGTTAGGTCCATTGGAAAAGGGAAAGCTGGGGGTGATATGTTGTGTGGTCTAATGAATTTGCCTGCACCTCCATGTCTCAAATCGACACCTCTAGATTAAGGAATGCTGAAAACAAACTTTTAAGACTCACTAAACAAGCCAAAGAATATAAAAGGGGCATTAAGAGGAAATTGCATATAGAAAATGAAGTTGATGCTAATGAACCTAGCTATGGTGCTGGCTTGTTTTGATGTCTCAACTTTAAAGCTGAATTCCCGTAAGTTTAATTTTTCAGTACATAAGGAACATTTTCTCAGGTTTGAGTAATGCTATTCTAATAAAACTTTTAGGATATGTTGATACAAGTATATTTCAGATGCTGATGCTGTTATGGATAGGTTATGTACAATATAACAAGTTTTATTAGCTATTGAAAACTAAAAAATGCTTAAAAAACTTGTTATTAAATAAAAAAATGTATATCTTTAAAAATTTAATTAATTTTATCTTTAAAATAGCATCAAGCTAACAAGGAAGGTTCTATTTATATCCTCTAAAAATTTCATAATTTTAGGTGGAAAACTTAAAAAAAATGTTTTTTAAATATAGCTTAATTTAACATTAGCAGCATAGGGCGTTCCGTTCCCCCTTAATCCGGCGACGCGGGCGAAAGCACTAGTTCTATGAGTCTGGTAGCGAAGGCAAACGCGTAAGTTCTCTAGGAATTTGGTAGTGAAAGTGAATAATTGAGTGGTGTGAGCGTGGAGGATTAGTTGGTATTGGAGTGTGATTGCAATACGAACATATTAGTAATCAGCAGCAAGCTCGTTAGACAGAAAGCGGTCGGAGCGAAGTAAGATCTCTGAAAGTTTTTTCCCAAAAGTGCTAATTTCGCGCAGAGGGCAGTTTTGTGAAATCCAGTGGAGGCTGACTGTATAAGCGCTGCAGCCATCCGAAGTGCAGTTGCGACGCCCAGTGTTGTAACGCAAAGATCCGATTTTGCAACGCGCCAGAGACTTGGAGCGCGGGCATACACGTTCGTGGCCAGGACGAAGAGAGAAGAAGGGAGCCAGGAGTGGATGAAGCGTACAAGAGAAGGGCCTGGTTTGACCAAACGCGCGACGGACGGGCGGAGTGTACGAGAGAAGGTGGAGTGTTGTCGCTGCGACACCGGCCGGCGAGAGTGCCAAGTTCGTCACGCTCGCCCCAGACAGTTTTGTGTGGTTGGTAGGCGTGTTAGAATATAAAACACCGCAATGCTACTCTGCGTATTCGCTAATGCATCAACTCTCATATCAAAATAAATATCTCGTAATACTAAACACTGGTTCTCTCCTTTTAATTTTTCCTGTATCTTCTCTTGAAAACCATCGTTTCTGCTACCAATAATTATTTATTGCGGCTACCTGAACCCCTTCAAATCTTTGTTTGGCATGTCCCATCTTTCCAGCCCAAACAATAAATTTTCCAAAATCGAGTTAATTGCTTCCATTGCTTCCGTTTTCTACTTTATTCGCTCTTAAAATATTAAATCCCAATCCAGTTTTATCTTACTTATCTTCTTGCTAAGTTATATATTCTTCTTTCTCCTTTTCAACCCTGACCAAAAGTGTTCTTTGGAAACACCGCGGTACCTTATGTTATTTATTAAACTCAAAACATTATTGGAACCTTCGGGTTAACTGAGGTTGAGTATGAATTTTATTTCATGTTTTAATTCAAACGTAACGGCTTCTGTATTGGAATTACGAGAATTATTGGAACTTATTTTTATTTCTCGTAATTTATTTAATATCATGACTTCAGATTTCTTTTTCTTTTCGCCGATCTTAATTCAAATGCTTTGTAGTTGAACAATTTGCTGTAACTGACCACATTTGTTCTTACTCCATCAATTATTTCTGATTGTCGGCCGGGTTTATGTAATAATGTATGTAGCACATCCTCTATCAGTCTTTAAAAACGCGTTACATAAATAACATGATGAATTTATTTATTATTTATTTACTTTACATCAAAACCAGTTAAAAGTGTGACTGACGTGCTTTGGGGAGAAGTAAATTCTGTGCACGTTTTCAAAATTCTGAGATCCTTACCATAAGCCATATACCACTTGAATTTGGAATACAGAAAAAATGAGCGTTTTTTGCAAGGATTCCGATAGACGCCGCGTCCGAGACACCTGCGGCCTTCCGCGTCCTAAGCATAGTTAACAATGTTTCAGACTCCATTCTATGACCTTCCTCTTGGACGAATCGAACCTCTTCTATCGGACAGCCAAGTACTTGACTACAAAAGCCTAATTTTTATAAACTATGGCCCAGCAATTAAAAGAATGTGAAAAAATTCAGAAGTGTTCAGATGAAGGTTCAAGACTTTTTCGTGCCTGGGTTGGTGTTCTAAAAAACAGAAAAACAGGTTTGGTAAATCCGGATTCAACCTATTCCCCTCCCACACGTCCCCCACTTATCCTTCATTTGTGACCGCATTTTCTCATAAACTGCCAAAAACTTCTTACCTTAGCGTAACTATCCTCTTTTCTTAGCGTATGATATAGAATATGATATTATGCAAAGGATTAGAAAGATAAAAATTAATTGTAACTAAATTCTAAAATCAAAATATTACTGGATGCTTCAACAATGTATACAAATATATAATAAACACTAAAATATGCACCGAACTGTTGCAGTCATTATCAAAGTATATTTAAATTCAAGGTGAATTAAAGGCGGGAAATGGTTTTTATTTTTTGAACTGCAGCCCAGTGGTTGAAAAAATCTGAAAAAAATTCACAACCATTTGTGTTTTAATAGGAATATTTGAGATTTTTTAGAGCCCGGTCCATGTTTCTAAGACACAATAAAAAAAATTCAAAAATATTTTTTTGTATTTGAATTTGGGTCTGAGAAAATATCAAAACAAATTTTTCTGGTAGTATTAATATTCTTCTTATTTATTATATTTTTTCAGTCAGATAAAATAGTGTTAAGCTGCTGACAAAAATTAAAATTAAAAAAATCACGTTTTTGACTCGAGAGGGGTGTGGGTGGTGGAAAGGGAGCTAGGAAACCTTTCAAAAATATTATTTTTATTTTAGAATTATCATGTATCATACGCTATTTGGTCCAGGGAAACTTTTTACCATCTTATCCGGGGGTACCCTTTGAGCACTTATCTCTCATCATATCTGCGCCAACACACCCGCGATACTGCCGCGATAAAATAGAGAACGATAATTTGAATAACTATATTTCCCATTGAATTCTAGAAGACGTATACAGATAATGAAGTTACATTTACGTCCAGAAGCCAAACAAGGGGCCATTCCAGCATTTGCTCAAAGGATCAGGGAAACTGGACGAAAAACCTGATCGAGATGGGGGTCATTGAGCCAGAAGCTTCGGTATAAGACTTGTTACAGGTTGTTTAGATTTATACATTCCAAGTGGTAAATAATACATTAAGTATTAGTATGAAAATTAATGTTACTTTCCTTTTGATGCTCAGTATAATCTCTAATTGTTTAGAAACAGTTACGCAGCAGAAACAATTTTACTTGGGATTTTAACTTTTCAATGGAATTTAATCGTCTCGGAGCTATAAGCTGTATTTTCCCCGAATATTACGCCATATCTGAGGCAGGAAAAAACATTCGCGAAATATATACAACGAGAAGTATGAAAACTGAAAGAATTCTGAACGCGTAGCTTAATGAACTTAATTTTGTGTTGAATTAATTTAAATTGAGTTTTTTTTATTATTTATGGTCGCATCAACATCCAGGTCATTAGCAACCACTATTGGCGTTAACGCTCGATAACTGTGGAGATGAAACAATTTAGTGATGATAAGGAGTGAAAGGACGTACACTGATACAACCAGCCCTGAGGCGGGACTCGAACCCATGATCCTTCGGTCCGAGATCGCTACAACACTACTGCCTTAGCGATCTTGGCCACCGGATCGGCTAAATGATGATCCATTTGAGGTTTGACTGACTTTTTTGAGTTGACTGACCGTTTGACCATTTGAGGTTTGAGAGACGTAAAAATTTAGTTGCCTCAACATCAGTCAGTGGTTCACCGTCCATTTTCAATGGAGTACAGAATTGTTTATTTGAAATAAAAAACTGTATTAAAACCGTTTTCTTTTCATTTACTATTAAATTGCTACTACGGAGCCAATTTGAAAATCTGATATTGTACTATTTACGGTTTCTTTATTGTCAAGAATGTTCATATCATCGGCAAAGAGAACTGTTCTTCCATTTCCAATCGTCGAGGGCATATCGTTTATGTATAGTAGGAAGAGAATAGGGGCTAAAATCGATCCCTGCAGGACTCCACGTGTAATTAGCGAAGAGCCGGAAAGATGTGTACATAATGTTCCATCATTCCAGTAAGGTATTTCTACTCACTGAGATCGTTGTTTAAGGTATGAACATAAGCAATACGACGGATTCAATGTGAAACTCATTTTGAAAGTAAAATGTCATAATCAATGACGTCAAAAGCTTTTGAAAGATCTAAAAATAATCCAGTAGGTGCTTCGTTTTGATTTAATGATGAGATGACATCTTTAAAAAAAGAAAATATGTCTGCTTTCTTACATTTTGATTTTCTAAATCCATGTTGGCAATCTGAAAGCGCGTTGTGTTTACTGAGAAAGGTTTCCATTCGTATGTAAAAATTTTCATTCGTTCGTAACTATTGTAGTACCTCACTTAAAGCACTTCATAAATATTTCCCGAATCAAAAAGAGTTTAATTATTTAAATGTTAAGTTTATTTACAATTCATAAAAAATATAAATTTGTAATACAATATCACTGGGATCGCCAGAGTGAACATATATCCAATAACGTTCTTCAAATTTTGGAATTTTGTTAAATGTATAAAAAATAAAGAAAATTTAACTTTTCAATGATATTTCACAGGAGTGGTTCCATATTCGTTTTTTTATAGATTATCGTAATATGAGTTTCCGAAATTTTACAAAATCTATAAACAATATTAACAATGACAATTTTTAAATGATTTATGATATTGTTGGTTCGCTACTGACCTTTAGTGGATTAGCGAAAACAGTGTTTGCATACGTCTGCTTATTTAGAAGAAGTGGGTGTAGCACGATTTCATCCCGATGACGTGTAAAAAATATTGTGTGCATTGGTGATCTTCTGAAAATAAAAATATAGTAACGTCAAAATACTCATTGTTTTAACAATCATTACTTTTTATTACATTGCATTGAAAACCATCCATAGACTACATGTAAATACTTTTTATATTGAAGTATTTTTTCCCCCATGTGATCGTGCAAAAGACACTGGCTGACGTTTCTAGCATTGTAAATATTAAGATTTAAAAATATTTTATAAGAATCACATCTGGTTCCTTATTCTGACGTAAAATTCTTCACGACTTGGTTTTCACAAATGATATTATATATTCGCTGTTAAGAGCACCATGTAAATGCAATCATCCCCACGTTGACGGGAAATAATTAGTCGTTATCCCAAAAAATAAAATATCAGAAATTATTCATTCGTTTAGAGCGGCACTTGCCGATAATAATATCTGTTCAAAACTTTTGCTGCGACTAAATGAACATTAAATATTCTTATTTTGTTTAGTATTTTATAGATTAATACTTTTGTAATTAAAATATGTTCATGTTCCTTCACCATATACGTATTTTTGTATTCGGCCATCCAGAAACGGATGAAGAATTTCACAATTGAAAGCTTCTATCTCGGAGACGTGTTCATGTAACCGAGTCTAAAAAGTATTTTTTAAGTTATTAATTTTTTCTAATAAAATAACTATATTAGGCAGACTACTGTCGCACATTATGTGCGTTGAATATTATATATTACTGTAATAATAGATGAAATGTAGATATCGAGCTTGTTACTCGTTGTCGAGAGTTATTTTTGCCAAAAAACGCGAATTATTAGTTTTAAAGTGTGTTTTCACTGGGAAATTGCATGCCCTTATTTGTTAATTAAATATACATACTACAAATGTACTACTTTATGTAAAACTGTTAAATTTCAAAACAGTACTTCCTCAAGATTCAGACGAGAAGCTAGCCCATCCATCTTTCGAAGAACTAAACATTGTAAAATTTATACATAGTGCTTAGTTTTTAAATTTAAGTGTAAGTACTGAAGGTAATTTATTTTTAAGTTTTTATACATTAAGATCTGGTGGCTAAAAGCCTCAATCTTTAATTCTATGGCCATAGAAAAGTGTAAAAAATGTTATTGGATAGTACTATCAGTTGTAAATTGCAATTATTTGATGAACAGTCAAAATTGGTAATTAATGGCATAAATTCTTAACTTTTAAAAACAGGATTAGGCTCATTGTAAGGAATCCAGCCATAGAAATGAATCCAGCCATAGAATAGAAACTAACAAAATCTCAAATTTTGAACATTTTTGGGATTGATTGGCTTTGTTTGCCTTTGAAAAGGTTGGAAAAGCCACTTTTTAGGCAAAATAAAAATTTCTCTATGTACATGATAAGTTTCCACTAGCGACCGCTAGAGTGCACTGATCAGTAGGTGCACTGGCTACAAACGCCTGTGTATAGGCAACCTGCTACGTGTAAATATTTTGAATTTTGCCTAATAACAAGGCGCCATAGGCTATTCTTTGCAAAGGCAATGAGCATATAACTGCTTCGTTATCGATTGGTACTGCGTCACGCTCTAGTGACGTCTGATGGCAACCCCCACCACTTTACTGAGGCTATATAAGCGGCTCTCCGCCCGGCATTTTTGCCATTCGCCTCAGATATGTAATTTGCTACAACTTCTTGCCTGAGACGGGTGTGCCTCGGCCGTTGCCGATATGTTTTTGTGTCTTTATTTCAGCGTTCTCATTGAAATATAAATTTTTGGAGTGGCATAGTGCCACACTATGATGGAATTGGATTGATTAATTTATGCTATGTTAAGATGTATAGGTTTATTGTAAGTTAATATCGCCTTTTTATAGTGTCATTTTTTCTTATGTATGGTTACGGTGCGAAAGCACAAATTGTTTATGTTTATGTATGTTTATGGTGCAGGAACTCGTGTCGAGCCTAAGAAGCGGCGATTTCCTCACGGAGCTGCGTAGGGCGTAACGGCGTCGCAGTCTTACGTAATACGAAGTCTGCACATTTTTTAATTATTTTGTTGAATGTTGCAGCACATGGCTCCACGTCTTGAGTAAGACGACATTCGCGCATTGTACCTCTGGAGCCCATACGTGACGGAGGAAGGGCCCGTACGGCACTGAAGTCGTGGCCTACTGTAAACCTCTGTTCTTTGGCCCCGTGAGCGGCTACACAAGATCGCTCGGGTATCAAGCCGCAGTTGGCACTAAAGTATTCAAACGGCTTTACAGGAAAAGGTGGCACTATAATTGTTTAACGATAAGGCGATATACCATGTAATCAATGCAATTCCATCAACCACGTAAAAGTTGTAGCAATAACAAGACGCTAATTAAGGTTGTTTTTTACATCGTTAAGGTTATGTTGTTTTAAAGTGTAATCCATTTCTTTGGAGCATAGCACTCAATTTGTTTTTGTAAAGAAAGGCTTCTAAATGTGAAGCCTTGTCATATTATAATTGTACGTCAGCCGTTTGTCGCCCTAAAATGGGCTATTAGCAAATTCTGGCTTTTAACGTTGTAAATCTGCTTAAATTTATGTATTTAAAGGCAAAATGGCCTTCTAAGTCTTTTCCAAATTCACGCTTTGATTGTTAACTCTAGTAATTGTTTCATTCCTCTTACAGCATTGTTACGCATCAAAGAGGAATTTTGTTTGTTATTTATAAATTACCTTTGTAATAAATGATTGTTATAACTGAAGTTGGATTGTGTCTCTATACCGTCAGCTCCCGACCGGTCTCCTGGGATATGTAGTAGTGTAGTGCATGTTAGTGTAAGTGTGTGTTTAAGGGGAGAGGATAGGACAAGGAATGGGAAGGACAGATCGCGCGCGGTCCGTGGCCCGTTTGTTAGGGTGCTGCTCCGGCATTCACCTGGTGAGTGTGCAATTTTGCTATCGTGAAATATTGTACGACACATTCCATTCAAATGATCTGAATTAGAAATTGCACAATGCAAGCAGGGTGAAGCAAGCAGATACAAACAGGGCCATAGCCGCTTCAGCTTTGACAAGATCATTACCCTTTTTATGGAATGGTAACGTATTCTGTCTGCTCGTGGAAAAAGGTTCGCTAGCAGTTACATGCTTTGCTGATTTCTACTCATTAGGTCGTTACGTTTAGCAGCAAGGTCGCATTGGCAAAATCTGGAAGATAATATGAATAATGAATATTTGATTTATAAAATAAACTAGCTTGACCCGGCGAACTTCGTATCACCGCATTTTTTTTTCGTGAATATTTTCGAAAATCCTGAAAGACGTGTTTTAGTATTTATGTCCGCCTCTGCTTCACACGGGTGGTGAACAGTCGCGGACTAAGGAAATGTAACATTTCCGGCAAATTCAAATCAGTCGAATTATCAATAATTACATATATTGACACGTATGATGTATCGAAAGTGGTTAACCCGTCAAATTAAAACGTACCAGATATGTTACACTTTACGTACTCAATGACAAAAACTGAAACAAAATCTTCCGTTTACAATACGACCATGTAATGAAATAAAATTACAATTAAATAATTCGATCATAACTATTGTAATGCCTTGTAATGTACTACAATATTTTTCGTTTTTCCTTCTGGAGAGAAAAGAAAAAAATGCATTGCTGGGCCGTAAAAACAAAAAAGTGGATAAATCCAGTTGTTAAATTAAGAAAAAATCTAACACGTGGAGTAGCCAGAATCCCTGTTTTATGGGTCTTTGGTGCCGAAAAACCAATTGAAAGCAAAACGTCCGTCCGCCCGTCCGCCCGTCCGCCCGTCTGCCTGTCTGCCTGCCTGTCTGCCTGCCTGTCTGCCTGCCTGTCTGTCTGCCTCTCTGTCTGCCTGTCTTACTGCCTCTCTGTCTGCCTCTCTGTCTGCCTGTCGGTCTGCCTGTCGGTCTGCCTGTCTGTCGGTCTGCCTGTCTGTCGGTCTGCCTGTCTGTCGGTCTGCCTGTCTGTCGGTCTGCCTGTCTGTCGGTCTGCCTGCCTGCCTGTCTGTCGGTCTGCCTGCCTGTCTGTCGGTCTGCCTGCCTGTCTGTCGGTCTGCCTGTCTGTCTGCCTGTCTGTCTGGCTGTCTGCCTGCCTGTGTGTCTGCCTGCCTGTCTGTCTGCCTGTCTGTCTGCCTGTCTTCTGCCTGTCTGTCTGCCTGTCTGCCTGTCTGTCTGTCTGCCTGTCTGTCGGTCTGCCTGTCTGTCGGTCTGCCTGCCTGTCTGTCTGCCTGTCTGTCGGTCTGCCTGCCTGTCTGTCTGCCTGTCTGCCTGTCCGTCTGTCGTATGTGAACAAACCTAGTGCCTAAACCACACGTACGATATTTTCCAAATTGAAGAAACCCCTGTCCATCTAGCTCTAGTTGAAGTTTTGAAATTTTGAAAAACATCCTTTCAAATTTGGGGGTAGTGTACGTGAAAGACCCGGACATTTTCAACGTTTTCTCAAAAACGGCTCCAAATTTGTTCTTTAAATTTTTGGTATGGATAGTGTTAAATGCACTGTATAAGATGATATAAACCCCATATCGCTCTATTCTTTTGTTTTTTCAAATATTACAAAAATATAATTATTTTGACTTGTCTCTCAAGTCGGTAATATTAACATTAGAGGCGACTTCATCACATTCTAGTACTTGTGAGCAGATGTGCTTTAAATAATGTCAAATAATGTTTCTCGAAAACTCAACCGTTTTCTGTTAAAATGAGTACATACTTACGCATTTTCAGAAACGCTCAAACGGGATTTTCTCAAAAATGGCTCTACATTTTTCTTCAATATTTTCCAACGAAATTGCACTGTTTAATATGATATACAGTTCATGATGTTGTATTCTTTTGTTTCAAAAATTACACAAATGTAATTTGTTACATTTCATTACATTTCGTTACATACATTACTCACGCCGTTAATATGCACATTTGAATAGATTTGTATACATTATTGAACTTGTGAGTAGAAGTGCTTTAAATGATTTTAAATGAAGTTTTTCGAAAACTCAATAGATTCCTGTGAAAAAGAGCTTCAAATTTCGCATTTACGGCAACGCTTAACGCCAACGGCTCCAAATATTTCAATGAAAATAGCTGTTTAGGACAAGATTTTAGCCTTCTTTAATAACCATTGTAGAATTCACGACCGTTAATAAGTTGTGGGATATGGATCACGGGATCGGTCAATTAATGATACACATTACTTTGCCAAAGTTTCGGAATATGTAATTCCTTTATCAGAGCTACAATAAACACAATCACAAGGAATAAAGACAACTTGTCTGAACAACAACATTAGAAATCACACAATATATGCCATGAACCAACGTATGTGAAGAAAAATAAATAAATAAATGATATACTGTATATATATATGACACGTTCGGCGTCCAATGCAACGGGGTGCTGTATTCTCTACTCGTCACGTGCACTATCTTTGCCCTGCCTAGCTCTAACTTGCAATTGGGTGCTACAATACCTTCGCTTATCGGTTGCCCGTACCTCTGCTAGCTCGAATCATTATTCATATCCTACCTGGTCGTAGTCCGCGCGCTCACTCCATACGGAGTTGAGGTAAGGGCCCTCTTCGTTCGTGCCTGGGTCAAATTTACAATTAAATTAAATTAAATTTAATTAAAATTTACAATTACAATTAAAATACAACTATTGAATAAAAACACATGGATTCAAGGCAATCATGAGCCATGTGAGATGCTCATACATTTAATTTCGGATTTCCTTTGCTTATATTCTATCCATAAACACAATCTGCCTCTCCGGCTTGCGAAACATGACAACACAAATACATAAACATACAGGAAAAGAAAATACAACCGTACACACTGAAAATATAATACAAAAATCTCATGCATACATCAGAATGCGCATTCTGTCGTAACGCTTTTTTTTATAATCCTATCCTTAACCTAATATCAGGACTTGGTCTTCGACAGAATTTTTCTTTAGACTTGCGCGTGAACAAACAACAAACAAAAAACAGTAATTGCACAATTCGTGCCACTTCCCTTTTCGCAGCGATGTCACTTCCTATCAGCGCCCGTCGTTGCTAGTTGTAACGTGTATTTTTCATGCACGCAGTTCCCGCTCAGCTGCCATCAAATCCCAGATGCACTCGCCCATTTAAAAATTACCAAATGTATTTCCGTTTATTGTTCCTTGCATTAATCGCGTCTTCCCTAAACGTTACTTCTATTTTCTTTCGCGACGCATTTAGATTTTGCGACGCTCCCGTTTCCTGCGCCTAACTTGCGTTAATACTGTCCATGCGGATTTTCTCGTGAATTTCTAAATAAATTAAATTGAATTTTAGCTCGACCTAATCTGAACAACTGATGTTATACGACCGAAAATAACTCAAGAACTTCTGCACAACACTTCCGCGAAATTGCTCCAAAAATTTAACATAGCATCCAAACGCGTGCGATCCTCATCAAACCCGAACTCTTTCTGTCTGTAACACATTTTACATTGTTGGTCCACACAATCCAAGTGACTGTCTTTTTATCAAACACATGCCCATCACCATAAGAAATATTCGAAAACGTTTACATTTTCACTGTTTTCGGGCATCTTGCGTCTTACTATCCGTTTCATAATTTTACTAGCTTTCATTTTGTAATCGTCACATTACCGAATTCCCCTTTCCTGTTTTTCTTTTTCCAAAAACCTTTATTTTTCGTCTTCTCAACTCGTGATGACGTCACTTATATTTTCAGTCGCTTCTTCAATTCTTTCTTAATCCGCTATGCTATGAAACTGGATAATTTATTCTGAGCCCTACATAAATTCCCCCGCGCCGTGCCTAATTTTGCCCTGATCTAAATATTTTTCTCTATAATTTCTGAAAGTTTGGCCAAAATCCACCCAGACATTCACCGGATATTCAATAAAACTCGTCTTGTTCTATACTTCCAGAAGTACAACAATGGTTACCATGTCTTCAATCTTCGCCGTGTTATACATGCAATTTACACAATTTATTATATTTACGGAACCCGTGGCTCGAATAATGTGATTCTTGGTTTAAAATGTTCCTAAATTTAGGTTCTATTCACTGTTCATAACGCCTATTTCCGCCCCTTTTGTTTTCTATTACTTTCCTAATAATTATTATTACGCGGCGCTGTTGTCTATTATTAGTTCCCCTTTGCTTACATAAAAGGTTCCGTGTTCCATGCATTCTTGAGGGCTAGTCCCACTAATCGTTACTATATATATATATATATATATATATATATATATAAATATATATATATATATATATTAGCCAAGGTAATATGTACACATCTTACTAATACACAAACTGGTCAAACTTCATGTTTGCCTACAGACCAACTCCAATATAGAGTGGCTGAAGCACAACAAGTCCATTGCAAGTCCGAACAGGGCCACGGCTCGAAAGTAAGTGAATGAAAAAACAGTGTATTGTCAGGACCATGTGCTGAGCAACTCCATGCCAGAACCATGCGTATCCCCTTTTATTTTTTTAATTATTTATTTATTTTCCGTTTTTCCGACCACGTGTTAAGGAAAAAATTCTTAACAATTATACGTATTACTAAATTATTATTAAACTACCCTTAATAGATATCTTGAGTATTGAGAGAAAATGTAAATAATAGTAAATTTTACGTACTTCCGGTGAATGTGTGTTGATATTTTATATTACTTAAATTCATTGGGTCAGATTTTGTGTTATTTATTTATTTATTTTAATTAAAAATTTCATGGTAACAATCAGAGGACGTGCCGACCGGGGTTTGCACAATGTAAAATATACAATTTTCATCAATGGAACGCTCTTATGAATGAAGCCATTGACATCGTTGCCAACACAAGCAACCAATTTTTTTCTCTTTTTTTTAATCAGAAAATTGAATTACGTACATTTTGTATATATGTATAATTATACATATATAATTTAAAATTTATATTGTATATATAATATAGATACCATACCAACACGCTCTGGGGTGGGCAGAAAAAAAATTAAATAAATAAATAAATAAAAAGGTTAGTTGAAACCATCAACCTGGAAACATCAGTATTCTGCCCAAATTTTAATAAACAACATACTAAAATCGCATGATCCCATCCCCATTAAGTTATTTGAGTGGTACAATTGGATATAATTGTGATATAACTGTTACCGATAATTATACTAGAACATAACTACCAATATACATTATAACATTCTGACACTGGATGTAGATATAAGATTACTACTAAGACTTGAGAATGTAGGGAGTGATAGTTCCTGGTATTACAACCCATATTCAATTAAACATAAAAAGTACAAGTCAAATTTTAAAAAAAACACAATGAAACTTGAAATTCTTAAAAGTGTGAGAAAAGGGGGGATAGATATAACAGAGCGGTTAATTTACATGTGATTTGAATAATTATTTGAGGGAAAATATTTTATAATAATAATAATAATAATAATAATAATAATAATAATAATAATAATAATAATAATAATGACCAATAAAATGGATATGGAACCCAATATCATAGAGACAGTATTACATTTTGTCATCGACGCAGCTGACGGCCCGGCAGTAGCTCAGTCGGCAGGTGATGCTAATTCTTTTCTAATCTATGGATGGTGGAAGGAAGTTGACAGGGGGCTGTTTCATGAAGTTGCACGACATTTAAATGGTTCAACACTAATTTTCATTTATTTCTGACTGGTGTCAGAGAAGTTACATTCGAAAGGAGAGAAATGAATAATTGAATCCTGCCTAATGAGCTCGTTAGAATAAATTTAAATGTTTAAATTTCAAAATTAAGAAACTACAGCTAAAAAGAAATTGAAAATTACTGATGAGTTTAATTCTTAAGGCTAATGACAAACACGCCAGGGCGCGGCAACGCTAATATGCTAATGTCCTCGTTGCGCTTGAAGAGCGTAGAATAGAACTCAATAGCGTGAGTTTTGCCCGTTAGGCGACTTATATGATGAGTGGAGGCGCCGGCAGTAGCTCCTGGGTCGTTGAACTTGCCAGCTGAGGGTTACGCTCCAAGCAGCGGCCCCAAGAGGACCGCTGCGCTGGTCGTGGCGTTGACGTCTGGCAGCCCGGACCGTAGTGGTGGCTGGCGGCGTTGAACTGCGGCGACGGTGGTGAAGGGATCGGGCGGGCGTGATCTGATCACCCACACTTCTTTCAATCCACAAGTTGGCCGTCGGACCTCGTTTCACGGCGTGGCCCAGAGAGTTCTCAGAATTATTCACAGTAACAGGCGAGTGTGTGCCTGCTAATAGCTTCGTGGGTCTACTGATACAGTGGCCAAATGAGGCTTTCTTTGCTACTGATTTCGCCTCCCGTGAAATTTTGAATAATAAGAAAAACAAAAGAACAACATTTAAGTGGCGAGATTTATAGAAAAATTCTCACAACTCCCCCCTTTGTGCGCAGCTTGCACGAACGTTCTCGCTCAAGTCTCTTAATCGGAAAGAAATTTCTCTGAGGAGAGCTCTGCGCGCACCACCTCACTCAACCGGCCGAATCTAAGGAGTCCCCTTCTGAAAAGCGCTCCATGCTACGCTCACCCTTTCTTCGGGTACGTGTCTTTCCATTGGCCTAGAGCTATTGCGTTTCATTTAAATTTCCTGCCAATCAGCAGCACGGATTTTCCAAAATTTTCCGATGGCCAGGCACTCTCTCTCTCGCGCGCGCGCATTTACTGTACACACGGGCGTGCTGGACCTTTACATTGCGTCATGAAATGCTCGCTCTAATAAATAGATTTGTATTTACGGCTTAGGGGTTCCCCTCGCCAGACGGGCGTGCTGTTTATGGTTGTTTAAACATTTTGAAAGGACTGAGGAAGCACTTAGAGAAAAAAGGGCGCGGAGCTGAACAAGCCGGAACATGCGCGGGCCGGGGTCGCAAATTCCCTTGAGCACCGTGCCGGCGGCGGTGACGGAGTCGGGCAGGAAACACATCACCCCCACTTCTCTATAACTACGTATAATTAACCTTGGATTATAAACGTACCGCCAGAATTTCTATTGACTTATAAAACTAAAAAGTATAAAGTAATAAAGTACAAAATTATAAAGTTAAATACAAAACCAAGCTAGAGTACCTGACAACAATATTTGGTTAAACCAGTGTGATTAAACACATGTTTTCAACGGTGTTATATAATGTGTGTTATGACATAGGCATAGTGACATGGCTTAGGCCTGTATAATCTATGTTGAATACACAATGGCACAAAGAGATAGAACTGGGTAGAATACAACCTAAGTATAATAATTAGTCCCCCAGCCAACTATATTTGCATGTAATTAGAATCACTGTTGCTTACAATAAAAATATTGATTTTACCAACCATAATAACATACATTAGTGATGCATTAAGGAACCTGATACCAACAATGGAACAATGCGTTACATCATATTCACTATGATAATGTTTGGGAGGATGCCATGAACACAGAGAATAATTAAACCTGGCAACCAGTGATCAGTGATAATAACAAACAGTGGGATGTTAAGTCACAACAATAATTTACAAAGCAATCCTATATGTGGAAGATAAAAGAAATTAGGGCATGAATATTACAATTATGCTAATGGGGTGATCTGTGGTTAGATAAAGACAAGACAGGAGCCAAAGAAAAGAAAAGAAAAGAAAGAAAAAATAAAATAAAATAAAATAAAATAAAATGAAATAAAATAAAATAAAATAAAATAAAATAAAATAAAATAAAATAAAATAAAATAAAATAAAATAAAATAAAATAAAATAAAATAAAATAAAATAAAATAAAATAAAATAAAATAAAATAAAATAAAATAAAATAAAATAAAATAAAAGAAAATAAAATAAAATAAAATAAAATAAAATAAAATAAAATAAAATAAAATAAAATAAAATAAAATAAAATAAAAAAAAATAAAATAAAATAAAATAAAATAAAATAAAATAAAATAAAATAAAATAAAATAAAATAAAATAAAATAAAATAAAATAAAATAAAATAAAATAAAAAATAAAATAAAAATAAAATAAAATAAAATAAAATAAAATAAAATAAAATAAAATAAAATAAAATAAAATAAAATAAAATAAAATAAAATAAAATAAAATAAAATAAAATAAAATAAAATAAAATAAAATAAAATAAAATAAAATAAAATAAAATAAAATAAAATAAAATAAAAGTAAAACAAGAGAGAATTGCTGAATGTTAATTGTTAATGATATTGATATATAGCCTGCTGAGATTTTCCACATCGGTTTTCTTATTGCATGTTAAATTTCTATTGATAAGAATCATTTCTTTAAACAGCCTTTTCTTATGGTAGGATTCTCTATCTACTATGCGGGTGTCCTTTAACTTGAAAAGATGTTTAGTTTCTTGTGTATGTTGTGCAAGGGCACACATAGGGGAGTCTCTTTTTATATCATATTGATGCTGATATAATATTTTCTTCAAGTATTGTCCCGTTTGCCCTATGTATTGGACATCACACCCACCACATGGAACAGAATAAACAACGTTGCTATTGTTCATATTTTCAATATGGTCTTTGGTTCTACTAAATATAGTGTTACCTAAAGTATGTTTATTAGAGAATGCTATGTTGAAATTGTCATTAGCTAATTTTTTTTGCAGTTCCTGAGATAAGTTATTGATGTAAGCCACGGATTTATATGGCCTGTTATCTTTGCCCCTATTGTCAGGGTTTTGGGTAGGTGGAGAATTATAAACTATGGAGTTGATCAGTTTGATGGGAAAACCATTTGCAATCAGTATGTTTTTAACAATTTTAAAGTTTTCTTGATGGAAACAGGGATCACTGAGATGCAGTACTCTATGTTTCAAGGCCAAAGCCACATTAATTTTGGAAGAAAGTTTGTGAGCAGACTTAAAATTGAGGTACCTGTCAGTCTTATGGGGCTTCCTATACCAATCAACATTGATAGATCCATCCGAATTCCTAATTATCAGCATGTCTATAAAGGGAATACTATGGTCTTTCTTATCTCAATAGTGAACTGGTGGAATCTGTTAAAGCAATCTATGGTGGTCTGTTCCAACCCCATTCGTAAAGACAAAATTAAATCATCAACGTATTTATACATGAAAGTAGGTTTGTATGGGAGCTGTTCAATGACATGATCTATGAGAAAGTTCATGACTAAATCAGCCACAATAGGAGCTAGGGATTTAAGGTAATTCTCAAAGTTCGGCTCAGGACATCGCCCATTTTTTGTGCAAGCGACAGTACAAATGCTAATTCAGTGCCATTGGTACTCGGCCTAAGATCAGTTAAATGTGCTTAGAAAACTTTTCAATGTTTTTCTGTGTCTTTTTTCAATGTTTTTCTGTGTATTTTTATGAATTTCTCCAAAAATCTCCTCGACAAAATGTGCAAAATTTTCCGCTAACCACGACAGCAATTTTTTCTCACAAAAACGTATCAAAATCCGCTAAATATAACGGAAAATCTGCTAATATGGCAACACTGGTGCCTGCAGGATACCGGCGGCCCAAACTGTCACACACCTGCACTGTTATCATGACAAAATCCCTTTAAGTAATAAGAAAATAGCAGTTTCGTTTTATCCAGCCTGGGACTTGGTTTGTCACGGACACTCGCGCGTCTAGCCTCCTGCTAAGGTATGTTGCGGTCCTAGACAATGGGTGCTCTGTGGTTGCGATGGATGAATTGTGTGGCAGTATTTCAGTGAACACAATAAAATCATTAAATAAAATCGTTACTGGAAGTGCCGTTTTCGCGGAGAAGTGATCCTGAAAGAAGATAAATATTAAATCGAATTATTTTATTTGGAATGTCGCCAGTAACAGTTTACCACTAAACACAAGGTCATTGATTATCAATTTCAATGATTCCGTGCTTGAATTTGTCTGGGCCTCCTCAAGTTTTGAATCCACCGGCCGCCACTGGTTGGCAGTCTGAGACAGTAGGAGAGGGTTACAATTTCTATTTCATGAGTACGGCAGGTTACAATTTGACAACCCCTCATCCTGAGGCTGATACACCACCCTATCGGCTCAAGTGATTTTATTTTTGCTAATTAATTCACTGAACGAAATAATTCACACACGAATATATAAAATTCTTGGAGGAAAGCAACTATCAGAAAACATTACATTCTTCCCCTCGAATCGTGTGCACATTCATGATAATGACGTATGATTCACGTTATCTGCTTCGTGCTATGCCGCGCAGGTACGCCGCCTTTGCCCTTATGGTTGTCACAGAGAATTTGTCGTTACAAATCATTGATCAGGCTCTCCCGCCAGGAGTTGTTTTCGCGGCAATGCAGGGACTTGTTGCTACAGCGACTACTGCCAGGATTCTCAACCGGTAATACAGACAGCAGCAAAATAATAGAAACAATTCCACCGTTCAATCACCGACCAAATATCTCAAATTTCATAACTTTTATAGATTTTCAAGTCCAAAAGGCGGCGGCGGCCTATTGCGAAATGAATGAAAGTTTGCGTGGAAGCCTCATAGATAACCAATAGTAAAAATTGCGTAATTCCTGATCTAGCGTGTCAAATTCGTAAAACAATAAAATAAAAAAATAAATAAAATAGGGATAGTGACATGCAATCGTGCGCATTTCACTATGGGCGTTGCCGGTGGCAGCTGCCGCGCCCTTGGGCGAGCGCGAGGCGGAGGGAGGGGCGCGGCGCTGCAAGCGCGTGGAAATGGAAGACGCACGCCACAAACCGAAGTGGTGCTGTGTTATTGGAAGGAATTGGGGGCAGGGTGGGCCCGGCGGCCCGGAAGAGAAGCAGGACGCGGCCTGACGGAAGTTGTGGGAAAATGGTGGGGACGTGTGGCGTGGAAGGGCGGAGTCGCTGGCGAGAGGGGGAAGGGAAAGGGAGGTGGAGGAGGGACTGGGAGAAGAGGGCGCGGAAGGGCGGAAGCCAGCCGAGCCGGGGGCGGTACAGGGAGACGTGGTGGTTAGATGTTGAAGGGTGGGAAGGGACTGGGAGGGGTCAGGTGCGGCGGTGAAGGATAGGGAGTGGAAAGTGGGGCAGTGATGGGGAGGTGGGGTGTGGGAGAATGGTGGAAAGTAGGGGTGGGGCGGAGGGGTGTGACGGGGCGGATGCTGGCAGGGGCGTGGGGCGCGGTGGGGTTACGGAATGGGGTGGGGTGAGAAGCGAGGGCGTCGCCTGAGTAAGCAGAGCGCGTCGAGAGGGCGAAGCAGAGCCTCTCGGCGCTTCGTCAACCTCAGCCTCTGCGCCATGTCAGCGTCTTCTCTGCGCCCAGGGCACGCCTCGCGCCCCCTCGACCCCCCTACCCCCCTGCCACGACGCGGAGGAGCTCTTCTGGGAGCTCTAATCATTTACTACTCATATGGCAACCCTTCCCGGAATATTTGCTATCATCTACTACGTAGAAAGACTAAGTTACCGTAATGCAGCGAACAACACCAGTGGATGAAGGGTGCACAAGATTTTTCCGCAAAATAATTTCTCGATTCATCTGCATGATTTCGTTGCCTTTAGAATTTGATCATTATTTTAATATTAAAATATAAATATATTTTATATTAATATTTCTGGGACCTTTAGATGAACACCCTTGCATTTTTTTTCGACATGTTCAAAGTGGCTCAACATTTTTAAGGTTCTCTGCTCAAATTTAGCAAATTGCCTTTGCAGAAATGAAACAGGTCCTTCATTAAAACCTCGGCGCCTTCACGTTATTAACGATCTATTTTTTTAATAAAATCTATTCTTAAAAAAATTAGATAATTTTACGTGCAATTACTAGAAAACAGTCGTAGTTGATGAGTAATTTAGAGTGAAATCGAAAAATTGAAAATTTATAACTGAAATGAACAGATTTGAAATTTAGATATTTAGAAGTTCAAGATCAAAATTTATAATAGAGCAAATAGGGGAAAAGAAATTAAGCAAAAAGTGTTTATTATATTTACTTTATTTCAAAGATCAATTTTAATTCCTAAAAAGTTTAAAAATACGCGGTTCTTCCCAAAATTTTACTCCGAAACTAGTCAGGCAAATACTTGAGTTGGGTCATCTCACAGAAGAAAGGGCCCAAAGCACGTCGCCTTCACCTTCCGCGCACTTCCCCCGCACAAGTTCTCAGAACTGTGCGACGCGGGGGAGCAGATAGTGCGTGGGAGGCGGTCGCCGCTCCATGATGCCGGAAACCGCGTGGGAGGCGCGGATACGCGCCCCGCCGGGCCTGGGCCGCCCGGGTTCGAAAACGTCGCGGCGCCACGGACGCCTGAGTGAAGTCGGCGCCGTGGCGAAAATGTGCAGTGTATATAGTGTATAGTGTACAGTGTAGTTTAAGTGATGTGAAGTGTAGTATGAATGTGTGAGTGAATGAGTTTGTATATATAGTTTAAGCATGTATGAGCGAGTGAATGAACAAAAATAAAAAGAAGAAACATGAACATTACAATGAACTTTAATTTTTTCTTATTAATTTTGTAAATAAAACGAAGAGCCCAAAGAGGCACTGTTTAGTTTTAAGTAGAGTAAGATTAGTTTTAGTTAGTTTGTTTAAGATACCGCCCTATCCAGCTCCAAAAACCGAAAGGTTGGAGCGCAATAATGTATACCCGAATTTGAATAAATTCCCGCCTCGCCAGGGCTACTGGTGTGGGGAAAATGAAAAAAAAAAAAGGGTCATATTAAAGCACTGACGAGTATAATAGGATAATGCCTATCCTCACAATGGAACTTACCTGCGACATCTAAGAAGCTCTTCCCTTCATTGGATCTCCCATGCTGAACAAATTCACCTTACGCTAGTGTAAGTGAATACCTCTTCCTACACACATATCACACAATTTGTTGACGATACTGCCATCTTCCTGTCCAACCATTCATTAAATCACATTTGCAATAAAATCCAGCAACATTTTGAAAACATACAAGATCGGTACTTAAAATGCAAAGTCAAGCTCAATCCGTGAAAATCAACAGCCAAAATATTCTCTCTCAATACATTCGCCATCCCCACCCCATTCCAAATTAATATCAACATAATCCCCTGGACCCTATTAGTACCAAACTGTTAAATATTTAAGACTAAACTTTGATACAAGATTAAGCTGGAAATCTCACATGGCAATGAAAATTCAATAAATCAAAATTAAATTAATTCAGCTAAAATTACTAATAAATCTCAAAAGCAGTCTTTCCTTAAACAATGCCGAAACCCTATACAAGATAATAATCAGACCTCTAATGCTGTGTGCTTGCCCCATTTGGACGAACATTTCACAGACAATCATCAATCAAATGCAAATAACGCAAACCAAATTCTTAAGATTAGTCACTCACACACCATGGTTCATTTTTAATGATCAACTCCACAGAGAATTACACTTACCATAGATCAATCATCACATCGCTTATCTCTCCAAGAATTTCTACTCAAATATATCCTCAATAAATCAAATAGTCCTCTACAACCTAGCCACACGCAACAATTTCCCGAATCCGAAGTAGACATTCACTACCTGCATTCCTCCATATATTTTCCAATGTAAACTAAGCGTTGGTGATCAATAAGTATCCTCAACCAAGTATGAAGTTAGAATAAAATTAGTTTTAGATAATTAAAATTAATTATAAGTCATTCTAAATACATGTGAAAAAGTAATAGTTACAGAACCATGTACTCATCATTCGAACAATAAAAATCAGTTTTAAAAAGTGTATGTGAATGTAGGTACTATGGGCGATGATAGATGGCAATTGGCCAGAGAATGGAGCAAGACCTTAAAGCCAGTGGATACCAAGGAACTTAGAAAACTTTATTGAAATTATTTAAGGGGTTGTCATTGTCAACAATACTATTTATTTCAATAATAACAGCTTTTGATGGCTTAGCGATCATCAGTTTTCTGATTCAAGAAAAATATAAACAAAATTATAAATAACAGAGTTACATAATTTAAAACATCTTAAGAAATGAAAGGGGAAGAATTAAAGAAAGAAATAAGGAGGCGAAGAGTTAGATCTTTTAGTAATATAGTAGTTTTTAAATCTAAGCAAGAAAATAATTGAAATATACATGTAAAATTTTGAGAGAGAAAAATACAAAAAAGTAAGTTGAGCAGTTTCTTACCTGCTGTGTGGAAGTCACAAAAACAACTACGCGGGTTCGGTGGAGCCTATCAGCTTAAGTTACCGGCTGTGGGGTGGAGGAGGAGGGTTAATGACCTGGGTGCGGTGTGCTGCGCTGTGTCACCCCCGAAGAGTGTGGTGTGAGGGTGGTGTCAAATAATAATTTTAGCAGAGGGGAGGGGTTATAGTTTATGTTTACATTCAGTAGGTTACTATTTAGATGGATGTGGAGGTTTTCCCATGTTAATCTGGTATGATATTGATTTTCTATTTCCAGTATATGAATGTCTGTTTGTAGATTGAATGTGTGGCCTGTCTGAAGTAAATGATTGGCAAAGTGAGATTTGCAGGTGTTGTGTTTCCAAACGTGTATATGTTCTTTTATTCTTGTATTGAAAGTTCTGCCTGTTTGACCAATATATTTTGCTTCGCAGTCGTGGCAATATAGTGCGTAGACGCCGCATTTTTCTAGAAGATCTGCGTGTGTTTATGGGGATAGGATTTTTCTGAGAGAATTTTGGGTTTTGAATGGAACTTTGATAACGGCTTTGTGTATATTGAGTGCGACTTTTTCTGAAAGTCTTCCAAAATATGGTAAGCAAGTGTGCTTGTCTGGTGTTAGTGTTACATTAGAGAGTGTAGTGTACATTTTCAGTTTCCGTTTGTGTATTTTGACAAGAGCTGTGTTGTAACCGTTTTTCATAGCAATGTGTTGAATAGTGTTCAGTTCTTCCAGAAAGTGAGATTTAGTGAGAAGCAGGCTTAGTAATCTGTGTAACATGTAGTGGAAGGTGGCGTGTTTGTGTTGAGTAGGGTGTTGTGAAGAGTTGTGGATGACATTGTGTGCGTCGGTTTTCTGAAAATATTGAATGCATGTTTGTTTTCAGATACGTTGATATTGAGGTCTAGGAAATAGATTTGATAGATAGATAAATAGATAGATTTGTCTTCATTTTGTAGTTCTGTAGTGAATTTTATAGTAGGATGTATGTTGATGAGGAAGTCAGTAAAATGGTAAATTTTTCTAGTCGTACCGGTCCAGAGAACAAGGATGTCGTCTACGTAACGGTGCAAATATGTGATATATTTGAGAAGTGGATGATTTGAAAGGAAGATGGTCTGTTTGATAAAAATAGTCCATAAAAATATCCATAAATTGTCCATAAAAATATCTGCAGGGAGAAGAGAGAGAGGTGGGCCCACAGGAATTCCCGAAGTTTGTCTATAAAATTGATTGTCAAAAATGAAGTAATTTTGGTCCATGCGTAGGTTGAAGAGAACATCCCGTTCATCACGGATGGGTATGGGACATGATTTGTCTATAGCGCTACCACTCTCAAAAAACCCTTCCATTGCGCATGCCCAAACGTGGCCTCTCCCTCCAAAGCTAATATTTTCCCGCCAGCCTGCGCTCTTTGTCACAATATAGCTCGCTCTCTCTCTCTCTCTCCCTCTCTATCTCTCTCTCTTTCTTTCTTTCTCTCGTGGGTTGCGCGGTAATTCAACACTGCGAGTTTGTGACAGTTGAAGGTGATAACTGGTAACTAAGTACATGTTTTGTTATGTATAGAGGAGTAGGGAGTATTACGAAGTGTATACTTTGTTCGAGAATAAACCCCTGTTCTTACTGGATGACATTATGATGTGTATCATTTACTAATACCAAACAACAAACTGGTAGCAGAGCGTGGTTCCTGATACGAATGATGGAGGAATCCTTTAATACTTTCTACGTAAAAATGGAAACATTGAAAAACGCCAATTACGCAATATGGAACACGCGTATGAAAGCGCTCTTAAAATCTCGTCACATATTCTCGGAAATCATAGAAGGCGACGAACCTGAAAGAATCCCTGGCGATGAGGTAAGGGAGAGAAAATGGAAAGAATGGGAGTACAAAAACGATGAAGTCATGGGGCTCATTGTCATGACACTTTCTGACGACCAGCTTCTTTCTTGTCGTGGACTTACTAGGGCTAAAGATTTATGGTTGACATTGCAAAAACGTCACGAAGGTCACAATATCGACTTACTACACTAAAGACAAAACTTGCAAAATTGAAAAAGGGAGAAAACGAGTGTATAGAAGACTATTTAATACGTGCGAAAGGCATCGTTTGTGAAATTAATGAATTGAGTATTAACGTTGATGACAATGAACTCATATATCATATTTTGAATGGTCTTCCCAAGACGTATAGCGAAGTTACAACTGCTTTGATTACTAACTCCAATACGACGTTCGAAACGATGCGAGATCATCTTGTCTATTACGAAAACAGATTTCTAAAACATTCTGATAATAAAGGTATCAATGCATACAGAGTCAAGGAAAAACGAAAGATAGTTTGTTTTATATGTGGTAAAGTAGGACACAAGGCCAAATTCTGTTGGCCTAAGAAAAGCGGATGTGGTTATCAACAAAATCACGAGGCCGAGAACTTCTCTAAATCAAAATCAATTTCGAACATAGAAAACTCATTCAATAAATATAAGCATAATGATAAATTTAAGTGGTATAAACCTAATGATGGCGGAAAATATCCTAATTCTTATAACAAGAGAGAATTCGCTATGATAGTTCATGATCATATTGAACAAAAAAATGTGGAACACAAGAAGAGTGGAACACATCATGGTTGTTAGATTCAGGATGCAGCGTCCATATGACGTCACAGCGCGAAATTCTGAGGGATTCTACACCTTCTGTTGTTGAAATATCTACCGCTGAATCTGGTAGAAAACTTATTTCTGATTTGGAGGGTCATGTCAAAAGTTCTTGCATTACAAATAAAGGTACGATAACCAAAGTTCATATGGAAAGAGTCCTAACTTAGAAACGAACCTTCTATCGGTGTCTAATATAGTTAACAAAGGCAAGAAAATAGTTTTGGATTGTTATGGAGCGAAGGTCTATGACATGGAACAAAGAATGTTGATAGCTAACGGTATCTTTGATGGAGAAAATTTTATGTTCAATATGGAAATTGACGATGGTATCAATTCTGAAGAATATCGCAGCGTTAAACTAGAAGATTCAAAATAAACCAAAAAGAAGGCCGTCGTAGAAACGTGTTTTAAACTGAAAGCGAAAACTAATGACATATGGCACAGAAGATTATGTAACATCCATTATAATTACATGGACATCATGAAAAAAATGGACTTGTACGGGGACTGGAGAATGCATATCTTCGTTGTGTATCCTGTGATTACTGTCTACAAGGTAAGTTCACGCGTCTGCCATTCGCGAACTTATCTCAGAAAACTTCTCACGGTATTTTATCAAGGTTATTTATTGACTTATGTGGACCAATTTTCACTCCATCACTTGGCGGCAGTAAATATATGCTCACTATTGTGGATGATTATAGCCGCAGATATTTTGTAGAGTTTTTAAAGAAGAAAGATGAATGCCATATCAAAATTGAAGGATTCATTAACCTTAGAGAAAACGAAACGAATCAAAGGGTGAAGTATGTACGGACGGACAACGGGAGTGAATTAGTGAAATCTGTCTTGACGTCTTATTATAAAAGAGCTTTATATAAAAGTCTATATATTAAGAGCGAGCTCACGACCTATTATACTCCTCAAAGTAATAGTGTCGCAGAGCGTGCCAATGGTACAATTATTGAGACAGCTAGAACCATGCTTTTAGATTCCGGTTTACCGATGGTTTTTGGGGCTGAAGCTGTTAGAACTGCTGTGTATAACACAACCCCTACCTCAGGAGATAAAAACATCGTACCGTTGACATATTGGACCGGTAGCGGTAGCTCAGTGGATCAACCGATGTCACTGCAGCGCCTCTAACCGGGAGGTCCTAGGTTCCCACTCCCCACGGCGGCAGGATTTTCGACACTAGCTATTCAGCGAGGTCGAATTCAGCTGCTGTCTGGAGGAGAACTCTAGCGGCCGGCTGCTCTGATCGGTAGTTTTCCGTGGTTTCTCCGATCAACACCAGGCGAATGCCGGAGCAGTACCCTACCAAACGGGCCACGGACCGCGCGCGATCTGTCCTTCCTCTTCCTTGTCCTATCCTCTCCCCTTACACACTAACATGCACTACACTACCACATATTCCGGGAGACCGGTCGGGAGCTTAGAGCTTGTCCCGACTGGGGCGGTGCCCCGTTGGTGGGAGAGTCCTGGTTAGGGGGAAACCCCACAAGCCGACGGTAGGTCGGCGCTGGATCTCGCCATCCAGCGGGGAAAGATCACTGCCATCTCCTGAGAAAAATAACATGCCCTACACTAACGGGACTAATGACCGAAGTAGTTGACGCGCCCGGAAACACGAAAAAATCAATCAATCAATTTGACATATTGGACAGGCACGATACCTAATATAACACATCTTAGAGTTTTTGGATCAAAAGTTTTTTTCGCCAACTTAAACAAGGACAGACGTAAATTTCATCCACGTGGCGAACAAGGTATATTTGTTGGATATTCGCGTTGTCGAAAGGCGTATACAGTGTACAGTCTACACCAACGTGCTATTGTCGAATCAAGAGATGTAGTTTTCAGGGAAGAAGAGAGAGGATATGTCGGCAATGTTCCAAACGCTCATGATATATTAAATTGGAACTAGAACTCGTTGGCACAACTAGAATCGAATGAAATGAGGTCTTTGAGAGAGGTAGAACCTCAAAAATGTGATATTCTTTTCTTAATCGACAGGCCTTTGCGAAACACAAGTCATGCAGCGTCAACGCCGATTAATCTTGAACGTGATTCAGGATCTGTTTTACTTGACGGAACCGACGAGATGGTCACTGAAAAGGAAATATCGATAGAAGAACCCGCGATTCGTTGTTTTCCTTCGAAATCTCATAAAGAAGATGTTGAAATTCGAAGATCTACAAGAAATAGAATACCTACCAAGAGATATCAAGCGACCGTCGCTAGAGAATCGAATGTTTGTAACAAAAAATTGCCTCGTACCTACAGAGAAGCTATTACATTCAACGAAGGTGAAAAATGGAAAAGTGCAATTTTACGTGAATTAAATTGCTTGAAAAGATATAACACTTGGGAAATATTGGATGTTTCCGTGTTAGGTGATCGCAAACTCGTGAATAATAAATGGATATTCAAGAGAAAACTCACTAATGTTGAAGTTAAATATAAAGCGCGACTTGTGGTAGATGATTCACGACAGACTTGCGGCTTAGAGTACGATTCGGCATATAGTCCTGTTATACGGATGAATACATTTAGAACGTTGTTAAGTATTGCTGCTATGAAGAAATACATCGTACGCTATATAGATGTAGAGACTGCGTACTTAAACGGCGAAGTTGAACGAAACGTATTCATGAAGATCCCAGATGGCATAAATGTTCCAGAAGATAAGGTGCTCAAATTGCGTAAAAGCCTTTATGGTCTGCCAGAAGCTGGCAGGTGTTGGTTCAAAATGTTATGTGACATATTAAGAGAATGCGGACTTATATCCTGTGAGAGTGATACGTGCGTCTTTACAAATGAAAATCCTAACGAATTTGTTGGAATTAGTTTTTACGTAGACGATTGTGCTTAGTCGTTGGTCAAAATCATCATTTAATTGACGATTTAATTTGCAAGCTTAAAATGAAACTTACAATCAAAGAAATGGATGGGACTGACACCAAAAACTTTCTTGGAATTAGAATAAAGAAATGCTCAAACGGATTTACATTGGATCAAACGGAGTACATAAATGAAATTCTAAAAAAATATAACATGGAATCGTGTCATCCTGTGTATACCCCAGGAATAGTTGGACAAAATGGTGACAATTGTGATGATACCGAAAGCGTTAATCAAACCATGTACCAAGAGTTATTAGGTTGTTTGAACTACTTAGTAACTGCTACACGTCCGGATTTGGCATATTCTTACCGCAGCCTGTCACAGTATTCGCAAAACCCAAAAAATGTTCATTGGCAAGGGTTGAAAAGAATATTGAGATACTTAGAGGGTACAATGGATCTGAAATTAAAAATAGATAATACGATGGAAATGTTGAACATGAGCTCCAACGCAAGTTGGAATACTTCCAAGGATAGTAAAGCGTTTGCTGGCTACGTTGTCAAACTTGGAAATTCTCTGATAGGGTGGAAAAGCAGAAAGCAGAGAATCGTAGCCTTATCTACCATGGAGGCGGAGTTAACTGCAACTCAAGACGTTATTTGCCAACAAAAATGGATTGTATTGCTACTGGAAGATTTATGTTTTGAAAATTTAGCTAAACGTCCAATCACATTGTGCATAGACAGTAAGGCGGTGATAGATTGGTCACAGGACTTCAAAATAACCAACCGTAACAGACACATGATACGGAGGCTTACTTTTGTAAAAGAGAACTTGTTGAACGGCGAAATTCAGTTAGAGTATGTGAAGTCAGGGGACTTGGAATCGGACACTTTTACCAAGCACCTAGATCAGACCACTTTGTGGAAACACATCCAATCTCTTAATTCAATTAAATGAATATTATTTTTCATATAAAGTTTCGTTCGAGAATTGTTATTTTTTATGAATCAAAATTCTGCGAATGAAAAGGGGGGAATTGAAAGTTGAAGGTGATAACTGGTAACTAAGTATATGTTTTGTTATGTATAGAGGAGTCGGGAATCTTACGAAGTGTATACTTTGTGCGAGAATAAACTCCTGTTCTTACTGGATGACATCATGATGTGTATCATTTACTAATACCAAACAACAGTTTGGCGATAAACTGATGAGTGAAAAGGATAAGACGTAAGGCAGCTTACGTCTCATCCAGTCTACAGTAGGGGTTGTCCAAACGATCAACAGAAAATAAGCCGTGTTTTGAAGAACGGTTTCTGTCTCCAGTCCCAGCTTTACCGTGGCTAGTGAGCATTGACAGTGTGTTTTACACAGTAGCTGCTGTTATTGCCAAATTTTGTTCACGATTGTGCGTCTATAATAGCATCTTCTTCATCATCCACCAGTGTGTCGGGTAGGCCCCTAAGAGGACAAGCGAGTGAAAACGTTTATCGAGTGGTCAGCCAGCTCAAAATTACATTAAATTTGCGCGATGGAAATGTGCAGATGGCAAGTGATAGGACAGGTATTTCGGAATCCACAGTGAAGACCGTAATTAGGAAAGGGCTTGAAAGTGTAGCGAAGGGTCAGCTCACATTTTTACTCCCAAAGGAAAGAAAATGGAGAGAACAAAACTCGCCTCTCCTTGTCTCCTACGCGCTTCCTTATCACCGAGAGGGGAAATCTCAGCTGCTGCAGGGTGGAAGGCAGCCTCCGAAACTTCACCAAAGGTATGTCCGCCATGAGGCCATGCCAAGCTGGCACAACCACCACAGCACAATCACATCAAACCAAATAAAATATTTAGTACTCATTTATTACTAATTTATTACCCCAAAATTAAATTTATTACTCCACCCGTTTCTTTCAGAAATCGTGCTTGTGGTGGTTGTGGTGCTAAAGGTGGTTATGCTAGCGTGACAGTCAAGCTAGCACAACAAAATTCAAAAAATTAGCACAATCGATCAAAACTAATACGAATGTTAAGAGCATATTTATTACTAATTTATTACTCTAAAATTAAATTTATCACTCATGCGGTTTACGAAAAAAAAAAAATTGTCAAACACAATTAGTTATGCAACCACGCACGACATGCGCGTATTATAGTGAAGAATACAAACGACCTCAAAACACTAAAGCCTATTTCAAAAATACATATATATTCAATATTACACAATCCGTTCTAATTTTTAACACCTAGAAACAAATAATGAATATGAAAACGCATTTAAGAAATATTGTATAAACTGAATCGTAATGGTCAAAACATGCAAGAGATTCAAATTCAAAAATACAGAGAACCAACGAGCACAATCGCATAAAACAAAACACATCTTTTAACAGATGTATCACACTATTACTTAACACTGAACAGAAATTTATTACTCCTGTTGTTTACGAAAGAATGAATTTTATAGAGGACATACTTATGCAAAAACCCACGATATACATTAAGTAATTTATAGAGAATAGTAAGCCACAAGCAAATAAAACCTATTAAGTACAAAATTAGACATTCATTTCCAACTTTTAACACCTTGGAACAAATTATAAAAATAAAAACGCATTAAATAAATATTGTATAAACTCAATCGTAATGGTCAAAACATGCAAGAGATTCAAATTCAAAAATAGAGAGAACCAACGAACACAATCACATAAAACCAAACACATTTTTTAGCAGACGTATCACACTATTACTCAACACTAAACAGAAGTTTATTACCCTTGTTGTTTACGAAATAATTTTATAGAACGACAAACTTATCCAACAACGCACGATATACATAAAGTAATTTATAGGGTATAGTAAGCCACAAGCATGTAAACCCTATTCAGTACTAAAATAAGATACTGATTTTTAATTTTTAACACTTGAGATCAAATTATAAACGTGGAAACGCATTTAAGAAATATTTTATAAACGCAATCATAATGGTCAAAACATGCAAGAGATTCAAATTCAAAAATAGAGAGAACCAACGAGCACAATCGCATAAAACAAAACACATCATTCAACAGTCGGATCACACTGTTACGTAAAACTAAACAGAAATTAATTACTCGTGTTGTTTACGAAATAAATAATTTTATAGAACGACATACTTATCCGACAACGCACGATATACATGAAGTAATTTATAGATTATAGTAAGCCACAAGCAAAAAAAACAAACTATTCTGTACCAAATTATGAATTCACTTCCAATTTTTAACACCTGGGAACAAAACATAAATGTTGAATCGCATTAAATACAAATTGTATAAACTCAATCTTAATGGTCTAAACATGGAAGAGATTCAAGTTCAAAAATAAAGAGAACAAAAGAGCACAATAGGAGAAAACCAAGCACATCATTTAACAGAGGTATTACACTATTATGTAACACCAAACATAAATTTATTACTCCTGTGTTTTACGAAATAATTAATTTTATATAACGACATACTTATCCGAGAACTCACGATATACATGAAGTAATTTATAGAGTATAGTAAGCCGCAAGAATATAAAACCTATTCAGTACAAAATTAGACATTTACTTCTAAGTTTTAACACCTGTAAAATGTTTTTAAACGTGGAAACACGTTAAATAAATATTCTTCTTCTGTCGCACTACGGCCCTTTAAGTTTAGCCTTGGCGTCTCGAACGATCAATGCCCATTCACTTCTCTCTTTTGCCTTTCTTCTCCACCCCCTCACTCCCATCACTCTCAGATCCATCTCCACATCATCCAGACATCTTAAGCGGGGTCTTCCTTTCTTTCTTCTTCCTTCGGGTTCTTTACAGAAAATAATTTTTGGGGTTCTTTCTTCTTCCATTCGTAATAGATGTCCGAGCCATTGTAGTCTTCTGACCTTAATTTCTGCAACAATATCTGTTGTTTTATACATATTGGTGTGTTCTAAATTACTCTTTATCCTCCAATGCCCATTTTCACATGTGGAGCCGAAAATGCACCTTTAATTGTCCTCTCCCGGGACATCAGCATACATTCAAGTCTATTTGTTAATGTCCAACACTCGGCACCATACAATATTAATGGTCTTATAACAGTCATATACTTGGATCTTGAGGTATCTATGTATATTTCTTTTCCTTAATACATATCTTAGTGCTCTGAAACACTTATTGGCTGAGGTCATTCGTGCTTTTATTTCCATTTCTATACTATTTGTGGAAGTAATGAGAGATCCCAAATATTTGAATACTTCTACTCTTTCATATTTCTCTTTACCTATTTCAAAGTTTGAGGGTGGTTCATTCTTTTTCCGATTAATCATATACTTACTTTTACTGCAGTTAATTTTAAGACCGATTACATTAGCAGCTGCTATTAATTCTTCTACACTTTCTGTGAGGAATTTCTGGGTTCGGCTTAAGATAACAACATTATCTGCGTATGCTAAAAGTTGTACACTTCTATTAAATATTGTACCTCTAGGATTTATATTGACGGCTCTGATTACTTTTTCCAAGCATATATTAAATAGTTGTGTGGATAGTGAATCACCCTGACGAAGACCAGTCATAGTTTCGAAACTTTCTGATAGCATGTTTTGTACTTTAACTTTATTTGTTGTGTTTTTTAAAGTCATTTTGACTAGTCTTTGCAATTTACTTGGGAAACCAAATTCTATTATTATTTGTAGGAGTTGTTTCCTATTAACGCAGTCATAGGCTTGTTTAAAATCAATATATAACTGATGTATTTCGATATTCTGTTCCCATGTTTTCTCTAAAATTGTTCTAAGTGTGTAGATTTGATCAGTGGTAGACCTATATTTCCTAAATCCGCACTGATAATCTTTAAGGCAATCCTCCACATATGGTTCCAGCCGCCATGATAATACAGTTGTAAATAATTTATATGTTGTATTAAGGAGCGATATTCCACGGTAATTCATATAATTTAGTTTATCACCACTCTTGTAGACAGGGCAAATTATTGCAGTGCTCCATTCCTTTGGTATTATTTCCGTCTCCCAAATTTTTTGGCATAGATAATGAATGTGTTTCCACAGCTGTCTGCCTCCGAATTTAATCAGCTCTGCCGTGATCATATCTTCTCCTGGTGCTCGATTTCCCTTCATATTTCTTATTGCTTTCATTATTTCTTGAAATGTTGGTGGTGGTTGTGATTGCTCAGGTCCATAGTAAATCACTTTCTGTTCAGGAGTTCGTTCCTCCTGCTGGGGGTTCAGTAGCACTTCAAAATAGTTTTTCCATGTATTTAACACGTCATTGTCTCCACCTACTAGATCTCCATCTTTATTTCTACAAAAACTTGTTCGTGGGCGGAAACCCTCTTTTATATTTCTTATTCCTTCATAAAACTTTCGGCTATCCTTGTTTCTAAACTTATCCTGCAATTTCTCAAGTTTTTGTTCTTCATATAATTTTTTTCTTTTTACAAATATTTTTTGCCAGTTTTCTTGCTTCTTTGTAATTGTAAGAGTTACATCGTGTTGCTCTTTGTAGCATTTTTTGCTGTGCTTTTCCAAAGCCATTTTACATTCTTCATTAAACCAGTTGTTTCTTTTATTCCATTTCTGTTTTCCCAATATATTTTGGGATACTTCAATTACGGAATTTTTAATACCGCCCCATATTTTTTCAACACTATCCTCTTCCTGATATTATGGTAGTTCCTTCAGTGTGTTTTCTACGCTTACTCTATAATCCCTTGCTATAATTCCATTTTTTTAATTTCTCAACATCAATTCTTTTAATTCTTTGTTCTTTAGTCCTACCAACTAAGGATATTCGCTGTCGTAATCTCACCACCACCATGTAGTGGTCACTATCACAATCAGCACCTCTATATGCTCTTACATCCGTGATATTACTGGTGTATCTACTATCAATTAGTACATGATCTATCTGATTATGTGTTACCCCATCTGGCGATCTCTATGTTTCCAGATGTACCTTCTTGTGAGGGAATGTTGTACTGCTTATAATCATTTTCTTGGTTAATGCAAAGTCGATTAGATTCCATCCATTTCCATTAGTAATGGTGTGGGGTGTATCCTGCCCTACAAACTGGGTCATCATATGATCATTACCTATTTTTGCATTGAAATCACCCATAATGGGTTTAATGTCATATTTTGGACATTTTAAGTACAAATTACTTAACTGACAATAGAAATTTTCTTTTTCAATATCTTCCTTATCTTCTGTAGGTGCATGCACACTAATAACTGTTATGTTAGTAAATTTCCCTTTGATTCTAATAGAGCATAATCTTTCGTTTACTGGATTAAATTTAGTGATAAAATGTTTAACACTTTTGTGGATTAAAAATCCTGTACCAAATTCTGCCAATCTTTCATGACCACTGTAACATACTGTGTAATCGCCTGAGTCCAGCATTCCTTTCCCTGTCCATCTCATTTCTTGTAAAGCAACTATCGAAATTTTATATTTAGCTAGTTCCTCTTTCAATATTTCCAATGCACCCGGTTTAAACAAGCTCCTCACATTCCAAGTTCCCAGAATCATATCCTTTTTCCGTTTAATATGTCGTCTTCCAAAAACAGTCCGGCATTTTTCTTCGAGTTTCTGAACAGTATTTTTTTTCTGGAGAAGGGTCCATCGTCCAACCCCCAACCTGGAGGACCGGGATTTTGTACAGGGTTTACTCCCCCGCGTTTTTCAGCTACCGCCAGCTACAAAGAAACGGAAGAAGATAAAGGGGGACAGTGAAGAATATGATTAGAATAGAAGAGTAAGATAGAAATGACTCCCTAGCCCTCGCAACCTAATAGCGTCGGGGTCGGAAACACAAGAGTTGGCTGATACGAAGATTAGCCTACAGGATAGAAAACAGAAGTGTGCCACAAGTAAGTGCAAGCAATGACACACAAAGTTAGTGGGGATGACTGGATGTTTAGGGGAGGGACAGCGGACAGCTGCTCCGATTAGTTGCCTTCTACAACAGGGGGAGGTCCCGTGGTGCTATTCTACTAAAACCCCCGACACCACACGAGGAGTTAAATAAATAATATATAAACTTAATCGCAATGGTCAAAACATACAAGAGATTAAAATTCCAAACTAGAGAGAACTAACGAGCACAAGCGCATAAAACAAAACACATCTATTTACAGATGTATCAAACAATTATTTAACACTAAACAGAAATTTATTACTCTTTCTCATTACGAAATAAATAATTTTAAAGAACGAGTTACTTATGCAACAACGCACGACATTCATCAAGTAATTTATAGAGTATAGAGGGCCACAAGCAAATGAAACCTATTCAATCCAAAATTAGACACTTAGTTCTATTTTTTAACACCTAGGAACAAATTTTGAAGCTGGAAACGCATTTAAGAAATATTGTATAAACTAAATCATGGTGGCTAAAACAAGCACGACATTCAAAATCAAAAATAGAGAGAACCAACGAGCACAATCACATAAAACCACACACATCATTTAACAGACGTATCACACTGTTATTTAAAACTAAACAAAAATTTATTACTCCTGTTGTTTACGAAATAAATATTTTTATATAACGACGTTCTAATCCAAGAACGCACGATATACATGAAGTAATTTATAGAGAATAGTAAGCCACAGGCAAATAAAACCTATTCAGTACAAAATTAAACATTCACTTCTAATTTTTAACACCTGGGAACCACTTATTAATGTGAAAAAGCATTAAATAAATATTGTATAAACTGAATCGTTTTGGCCAAAACAAGCAAGACATTCAAATTCAAAAATAAAGAGAACCAACAGGTACAATCGAAGAAAACCAAACACATCATTTAACAGATGTATCACACTATTACGTAACACTAAACAGAAATTTATTACTCCAGTTGTTTACGAAATAAATAATTTTATAGAACGACATACCATTCCAACAACGCACGATATACATGAGTATAGAGATATATAGAGTATAGTAAGCCACAAACAAATGAAACCTATCCAGTACAAAATTAGACATTATGTTCTGATATCTAACCAATCAGATATCTTATATCTAACCAATAACTCTCTGATCCAATGAGAAAATGGATTCCAATAAGGGCTCTAATTTCCGTATCATCTGTCGGTCTTGCTTCTCTGTCACGACTAAAACTTGATCTTATCTTCTCAATATAAATGTTAGTATTACTGGTTATCAAACTTATCACATCATTTATAAAGACGTATACAGTCAGTAGCATCAACTAGCCCTTTGGCACTTTTCTTTGGTCCTGGTAAATGGAAAATAATGTTGTGAGACCTCGAGCGAACATTTACGCGTGATTTCACCTTATTCGAAATTGTGTTTTTGTCTTTTGCGACGAAATAAGTCGTTAGCAACGAAGTCTCTGTTTCATTCTCATCTTCGTCTGACTCGCTTTGTTCAGTCTCTGAATTATGATCACTAATTTCAAGAAGATCTGCTGTAACTTCATCATCATCATCATCATCTTCATCATCATCACCGTCATCTTCATCATAATTTGATTCATCTATTTCCGAAAACTACGCGCGAATCACATCCTCATCAGAAGTCTTTCTTGTAACTTACTTTGTTTAGCAGAATACATTATTCAAACGAAACACCACACTAGTTTCCGGTGGCTAGTCGCAGAAATATAACACATATAACATACATAAACACCAAAGGCGCGAAAGACCCGACGGACGAGTGACACAAGAGGCGACTGAGGGTCACTAGTGGGTGCGTGGAGTACGACGGTCTTCCATTCAAAACAAATCTGTTCTCGCGAGAGAGATAGGCGGCCTTCATGACCTCAGTCTCCGACACGCGATTCGTAAAAGTTTCCAAGTCAGCTACCGAGAACGACAGCTCCAAGAATGAGCTCATACAAAAGAAATTAAGATTTAAAATTATGTGAAGTACAGCGGTACTCCACGCGCACACTGAAGGGTTCAGTTTCTTGTTCAAACGAAATTTTTTTTACGAAGGTTTTATTTGCTTGCGGCTTCCTATACTCTATAAATTACTTCATGAATGTCGTGCGTTGTTGCATAAGTAAGGCGTCCTATAAAATTATTTATTACGTAAACAACAGGAGAAATAAATTTCTGTTTAAAATTATGTAATAGTGTGATACGTCAGTTAAATGATGTGTTTGATTTTCTTCGATTGTGCTCGTTGGTTCTCTCTATTTTTGAATTTGAATCTCTTGCATGTTTTGACCATTACGATTGAGTTTATACAATATTTATTTAATGCGTTTCCTCGTTTATAAATTGTTCCCAAGTGTTAAAAATTAGAAGTGATTGTTTAATTTCGGACTGAATAGGTTTTACGTGCTTGTGCCTTACGATACTCTATAAATTACTTAATATATATCGTGCGTTGTCGGATATGTATGTCGTTCTATAAAATTCATTATTTCGTAAACAACAGGAGTAATAAATTTCTGTTCAGTGTTGAGTAATCGTGTGATACATCTGGTAAAAGATGTGTTTTGTTTTATGCGATTGTGCTCGTTGGTTCTCTCTATTTATTAATTTGAATCTCTTGCATGTTTTGACCATTACGATTCAGTTTATACAATATTTCTTAAATGTGTTTTCACATTCATTATTTGTTTCTAGGTGTTAAAAATTAGAACGGATTGTGTAATATTGAATATATTTGTATTTTTGTAATATGCTTTAGTGTTTTGAGGTCGTCGATACTCTTCACTAATATACGCGCATGTCGTGCGTGGTTGCATAACTAATTGTGTTTGACAATTCTTTTCGTAAACTGCAGGAGTAATAAATTTAATTTTAGAGTAATAAATTAGTAATAAATGTGCTCTAAACATTCGTTTTAGTTTTGATCGATTTTGCTAATTTTTTGAATTTTGTTGTGCTAGCTTGATTGTCACGCTAGCACAACCAGCTTTATTTCAGAAACGGGAAGAGTAATAAATTTAATTTTTGGGTAATAAATAATTAATGAATGAGTACTAAATATCCCATTTGGTTTGATGTGATTGTGATATGGTGGTTGTGCTAGCTTGACATGGCCCCGCAATGATGTTTTTTTGCGAGCGGTTCAGCTATAGTAAGTTACGTAGCAGTAATTTGTAACCTGAAGTCAGAGTACTAGGAAAGAGATTCTTTATGTCAAATGAAACAGGTTTTGCATAGGGTGGAACGGGGATGTGTTGCATTTTTTCTACTAGATCTAGACTATTTTTTTACAGAATATGAAGGTTTGAACTGGATGTGTTTATGGAAGAAGTTATGTAATTTCTGGGCGAGTTTGTGTGTTAAAGTGTTTGTGTACGAAACCACGTGTCTAACGGGGGTATTCTCTTTGTGTAACTTAGGCAGGCCATAGAGCCTCGGAGGAGAAGGGTTAGACGACACGGATACTGTACGGGCTGCTCTTACAACTCTATTCAAAACTCTCAGGGTTGCTCTTACAACATGATTAGCCATGACTGAATATCAATACTAAACTAGTATCTTATCTTGTTAGAAACAATGCAAACACTTGCGCCTCCAATTAAACAAACACGTTACTGTTTGTCAAATATTTAACCAATGAGTATACTACCCTCTTTGTCGTCGAAATACTTTCTCATTCAAAATTCCTGCATCTCATACATTTCTAGATACTTAGAGCTGCATTTGCCTAGCTATAGAGAGAAAATGTTAAAATGGGAAGAAGTAGAGGAAGATACGGCATTTTTAATGTTATTTTTGGAATCAGCTCTCTTAAAATGATAAGAATTAGGTGAAAGCACTCAAAAGCAACTCATTATCACTTTTTGATCGTTGGCCTGCGTTATTCACGTTTTTCAATCATCTGAAATGACGCCTTGCCAATGATTTTCCACATTATTCAGTTCTGTAATCGTTCAGGGGTAGGAAAAGATCTGACATACGTTTTTTAATGCGGCATGTTCTATTAGACATTATCTCTTAGCGAGCAACACTCTTACCAAAGCTGTGTCAAAATTCATGTCACACAGTTCTAGGGCGTGTAGAGTGATCGAAAATGATAACTTTTTGTCAATGAACAAAAGTGGTAATATAAAACGGAGTTACACATGTGACATTTCTTCCAGATTGTTAAACAACTCTTTATGCACAGGTCCGCGGCAGGTCACATTCTACTGCAGTCAAAGGGATTACATGTGTCTGCTCTAAACCTGTGCATTAATGATTGCCCAACAGTTCGGGTCAACATGTCGCAAGCGTATCTCCGTTGTGCAGTGTCCGGGGTGCAAGCTCCAAAAATTGGTAAAAAAGCTCTTAAGACTATTTTAAGCATATTGTTTCTAATAAACTACTTGGATATTGTGAATGACTGAGCCGCTGAATGACTTAGTTTGAAATGATGCTTGTAGGCAAAACTTTGCATTGCAGAATCATAGAAATACTCCAGAAACATGTAAATTGTTAATTTTTTTCAAAGGAAATTAATATATTTGTTTAGAAAGAAAAATGAACCAAAAAATAAAAAAAACAGTCGAATTGTGTAAATTGAGTTATTTTCTATTTCTGGGTTAATTTTTGTTTCTGAAGGAAATATATTAATTGCTTTTGGAAATAATAAACATTTTACATGTTTCTATGCTTTTCCAATGCAAAGTTTTACTTAGAAAGCATATTTTTTTACTTAGAAAGCATATTTTTTTCTTAGAAAGCATATTATATTCAATATTTTTCTTTATTATTTTTAAATGCAATTTTGACTTGAAGGTAACAGTCTCACACATACTTGAAGATACTTGAAGATAACAGTCAGTCAGTGTAGTTAGCACGAAGACATCCCTTCGCCGTATATACTGGTCTTCATAACCTTAGGATGGCCTTTCTCATCGTCACACAGCAATAGATACTAGGACATTTGTAAGGAAAGCGCACATTTATTATTTTGATCCGACCGGAAATCGAAACGGGGTTGTGTTGTGGAATGCGAGCACGCTAGCCAACGAGCTACCAAAGGAGGCTAAACATTATTTAACTACTAATAAAAGCTTAACGGACAAATATATAAACTACCAGAATTTCATTTTAAAACCATCAAGAAATTAAAAAAATGTATATGGTGTGGTTACTTATTGTAACCACTCAGTAATCGTAGGGGTAGTTTAAAACCATCACGCCAGTAATCGCGTCATGAATAATCAAAATGATTATTTTCATTACGGGATTACTGGCGTGATGGTTTTATGTGCTTGTAGGTGGGGAATAACAGCCAGATAGAATTCTGAATGTATTTTAAAAACAACAGATTCATGTTCTGTAAATCTAGCAGCTCACCAACTCTCGTAGAAGATTCTTGTCTCACTAATTTTTGGGCGGCTTTGGTGTGCGAGCAGGAACTCACCTAAAAATCGAAAATATAGCTTATGAATTATTGCGAAAACAATTTGTCAATTATATGTAAGGACTTAAAAAAAACAAGATTTTATGTAATCTATAAAATATTTGTAAATAGCAGAAAATGTGAAAATATGTTATTTTGAAGAACATTATGATTGTAAGTCAGCTGGTTACAGTTATGTAACACGAATGTTACATACTCATGAGTGGTAATGTAGTTTAATTACATTTGCCACAGTAATTATATGATTCCTCATTTTAACAATAACAAGCACACAAAAAAACGTCAGACCCAAGATTCATGTTTCTCTAAGTATTTCAAAGCACTGAATCAGAATCTGAAGACAGAAATTTCGTCACCACCCTCCAATTTTTTTTTAAATTGCGTAACACACCGTCGGTTGATCCCGAGTTTAGGGTGGCACCATAGACATATAGTACTAGACTGGCAACGTCCTATCTCGTAACATTGGCGCTAGTGAAGCCAAAATCTTGCGCTCGTCGCCATCTTTTGTCACTACAGGTTCGTTCGCTGCCTATGCTGTACGTATTAAATTAATGAACTTTTTTTCTTAATTTCGAATTGTTTCCGTTGTGTTTTATGATTTCTGAATCACTTCCACCGCCATGGTGAATACTTGCGTCGTGTTTGGATGCAATTTTTCGAATTCGCGACACAAGGGAAAAGAAATTGGAATTTCAATACACCGGTAAGTTACTACCTTTTCTTTACCTAGTTACTGAATTTTACTGACTGTTGACGATTTTTGATGTTAAGATTGTATGATTAAACAACTAATTAAAATTGAGTAAGAAAAGAATAAGTTTGTGTGGATTAAAGTTCCTGAGGAGTGATTTATAAACCTAACCTCTAATGAATTTTTGTTTTGTTCTGATTTTGATTACTTTTCCAAAGCGAGAAGATTGCAGAAAAGCATGGGTTAACGCCATTAGGAGGGAAAACTGGCAACCAACATCTGCGTCTGGTGTTTGCTCCCAACATTTTCGTCCAGAAGATATGGACTTAACCGGCCAGAACAAGACTGAGAGAAGGAGCTGTCCCGAGCATTTTTTCAGCGTATCCTTTACATCTTCAAAACCATGTGAAGACAGTACGAAAACGACCTAAACAAAGAAATTCGTCAGAAAACGAAACTGATGATTGTCTGCAATTGAGTGGCATGAGCAGTGGTAATGAGGCTTCATCAGGCAATGCTCCTCACAGCCCACAAGTCTCTCCACACAAGAGAAAATTAATTGAGGAACTTAATAAATGCAGTGAAAAACTGTGCAGTGCTAAGAAGAAAATAAAAGTATTGCAGCAGAAAGTGAGGCGCCAGGGAAAAAAAATACAGACCGATCAAGATATTATTGACTCATTAGTGCAAGAGAAGTTGCTCCTGGAGAGTAATGCTGACATTTTAAAAAATAGTTTGCCATCAGATGTCTGTTCTTTAATAGATAGAGCCAGCAAGAATTAGGGTAGTAGTGTGCTTAAAGATGCTTATGATGAAAGATTAAGGTCATTTGCTCTGACACTACACTATTTTTCCCCTAAAGCATATATATATATATATATATATATATATATATATATATATATATATATATATATATATATATGTTAGGGGAAAATTGAATAATGCTCTGCCCAGTCCAAGAACTATACGTTCTTGGTACTTTAAGATAGATTTTGAACCAGGATTCAGTGTGGAATGTTTAAGAACTATTCAGAGAAAAGCACAAGAGCAACTGAAACAAGATGCAAATTCACTTGTCTGCCTCTCAATTGATGATATGTGTTTAAAAGAACATGTTGAACTGGCTGGCAATAAAATTGTAGGTTATGTGGACCTAGGAACAGAAATGAACAATGACAGTTTGCCAACAGCAAAAATGGTTTGCGTAATAATGTGTACGGCAGTGAATGACTGTTGGAAGATTCCTTGTGGTTAATTTTTTGTAGATTCTTTGTCTGGTAAGGAGAGGGCATTTTTAGTGTCTACGTGCATTGAAAAGTTGCATGAAATCGGTGTTACTGTAGCAGCAGTAACATTTGATGGAGCGAGCAACAACCTGAGTATGGCACAACGTTTGGGAGCAAATGTGAGTCAGGTAGACAAGTTCCTCACCCTGTAGCCAACATTTTCCTCACCCTGTAGCCTGCAACAAATCTGTGGCTGTAATGTTATATGCTTTCCACATGATAAAACTTGTGCGCAATTGTTTAGCTGAAAAGGGTGTTATTTACACCAAAGAAGGTTCCATTCAGTGGGCATATATAGAGGCTCTCTTTAAACTTCAGAGTGCAGAGGGTTTGCATTTAGCTAACAAGCTAACATCAAAACATTAAATGTGTGTTTAAATGTGGGTTTAAACATAAAATGTGTGTTACATTAGCTGTGCAAACCCTGAGCAGATCAGTTGCAGAGTATTGTGATAAAGTGATGAATTTGAAGGATTTTCAACATTCTGAAGAAACTGTGAAGTTTTTGAATACTATGGATAAAATTTTCGATTTACTGAATTCATCCAGTAAGTTTGGAAAACATTTTAAAGCTCCTCTCTCCAGAGTAAATGAAGATATTTGGCGTCCATTTATCACCAATTCCCTTTCGTACATAGACTCTCTATTTACGGACAAATATTGCAAGCAGAAACTTGTAACTAGCAATAGGAAGGTTGGGTTTGTTGGCCTCAAAACTGCGTTGTTATCAGTGCAGCACCTATATGATACCTACGTAGGGAGTGACATGATGCAGTATCTTTTGACTTACAAGTTACGTCAAGATCAAATCGAAGTGGTTTTTGGACGAATAAGGCAACGTGGAGGTTGGAATGTCAATCCCACCTGCACCCAATTTAAGGCAGCTTTTAAACGTCTAGTTGTACGAAATCAAATAGAGTACAGTAATACATGGAATTGTGTTTCACAAGGAACTGTGTGCATGCTCTCTCTGGACTGTGCAAGTGGCTCGAAGAACAAACTGTTTCAGGAAGACTCCGAGGTCAAGAGAAGTGCACTTCATGTTAGTGATCATGATTACTGTCCATCCTATTTGCATCTCTCTCTCTGCTATCAGAAAACATTATTGAGTATACTGCAGGATTTGTCGTGAAGAAACTTTTGAAATCTCTGCAGTGTGAGAGATGCAAAGAGGCTATTGTGGAGCCAGAGAATATTTATCCATTTCTGTGCCACAAGAATAGGGATAAATTACATGTGCCTTCAAAAGATGTGGTTCGTGTGTGCATGATAACTGATATTTATTTTAGAGAACACTCCTTTTGTGGACTAAGTTCTATAATGGAAAAGAACATCCCTCGGAAAGTTTCAGTGCAAGTAGTGGAATTAAATTTATTTTCCACATTACAGTCACATACTCTGGAAATAAATCCATTTGATACGCATGTGTTGGAATTGATTAATTCCGTATCACAACTTTACCTGAAGATTCGAGTAAACCATGCTCTTAAAGAGAGGAGTGCAAGGAATCATGACCACAGATCTGTTTATAACCGCCTTGCCATTTTTAAGCATTTGTAGATTAATGTAAATAGCACAAGTAATTGTAGGCTTTGGGATAATCCCCATCTTTCTGTAAATATTTGTAAATATTTTTAATTGAGTTGTGTATTTAAATTTCAGTTTTGATGTAAATTTTATTGTTTTAATGAAACAGATCAAGGTGATCATGATATTGATTTCAATGCTGCCTATAATTGAAATTTATTGTATGTGTAAAGACTGTAATTTACTTTTGGGTCAGCTGACCTCCATCTCGATCAGGTTTTCATCCAGTTTCCCTTGATCCTTGATGATCTGGATATTTAAATGTAGCTTTTTATCCCCCTCTTAAATGTCAAAACAGAATGGACACTAGTTCTGTTTTTGACAATAAAGCAATAAAACCGATTTAAAACTTTGATATTAATTGTTTTATTTTCCCAAAAATATTTCCTGTTCAATATTGGAGTTTTTATTAGCAACTGTACGTCGAAAATTTGTGTTTATAGATTTTCTAAGAGTTCGTTGACGTAGAGCAGTATATGTCCATGAGTAATAGTGTAGTGTCCCAATATGGCGGCGGCCGCAATCAAAAAGAATCGTTCATTGCCAGTCTAGTACGATATGTCTATGGGTGGCACGGTTCCTTTGGTTCCTTTAATGATTCATTATTTCTCGCGATTCCTATGTTTATAGTTGCGCGGTTCACTATAACAACTGAATTATTTATGTTCAATGTTAAATGAGAAGAAGTCACCTGATAATTTGTTGGCGTGGAATTGTGTGTATTTTCGCATTTCAAGTCTTCTTCAAATAGGTTTGTGTGTCTACTGAGATGGAAGGTATGAATTTTCTTAAAAGTGAGTGTTCCCTTTAAAATAAATTCTCTTAAAAGTGAGGGAGGTATATAATACAGCGTGAGCGCCGAAGCGACAGCGGAGGCGCGAACCAGGTCTCGAGAGCGAGGGCCGGAAGGCCCTCGCGAACGTGGCACGTTGGATCCGTCGGGTAGCGACGTGCGGTAGCACGTCGCGGCCCACTTGGTGAAAAAAATGCGTTGGTTAAAGAATTTTGAAGGTTATAAAATTAAATTTTTAGCGTGAAAAATACGAATAATCAGTTCACTTAATGAGAGTACGTTGCTATGGAGATTTATACGTACAGGGGGCTTTCAAGAGCAGGGGGGTATCTATTCTTCCGATCTACCTTTATCTATACTTCTATACTAATATATAAAGACAGAAGTGCGTCGTCTTCCAACGCGGTAATCTCTGAATCTACTGAACCAATGCCGATGAAACTTTTGTGCTAACTTCCTTTAAAGGTCTGGAGTACTATAGGCTATGATTTACAACCATAAACCGTAATATATTTACAAAATAATTACTTTTCTCGACATTTTTGGCATAGCTTTACATCACAGATTCAAGAGCGCATCAATGTCAATAGTTTAGCTGTGCGCCACCAGAGGATGACGTCTGAGATCTACTACTGGTTTCATCAATGTCCAGAATTATTACGAGATTCATTGGACTTCGAATAAGGTTATGTAATGTCCCTGTATGAAAGGTGGTGATTTGTTAGTTCTGAACATTGGTGGAATATTTGGAAGAAATCGGTAACTAAAGTGGTAAAGATGACAAGGTACATGCATTATCCTTAATCCGTGGTATGTACAAAGTGGCTATAAAACATTGGAGTTTGAATTTGTACAGAAATTGAGGTAGGTTGAGACAGTGCAATGTACAATAATATATAGTACAGAATATACAGTAATCTACAATGTATTATACATAGATATCGTATACATTCTAAACAACCTCTTCTTTTACAGAAATTTGTAAACATTGAATTTCTTGAAACAATGCGAGTGTCAAGTTGTCAAAACAGATTATACAAGTGCGAATAGATGGGCAGTCTATAAACGTTTTGAAACGGCTATTAAGAGAAGTGCGACTTGCTGAAGTACTCACTCGCACTACTGAAAATAATACTGCAAGGAGGGATGCAAATGTAAATAATTCTCTACGTAGTAGGGTTGCTTTTCAATAGCACTCACAATTTGACTATTTACACAGTTCTCATGTTCAAATTGGTAAAATGTAAAATGTTTGTATGTTTTGGTTTCATCCAGTTGATTTTTTTTCATTATGTGCAGAAGATTAGTGCAGTAGTATGTAATTAAGCAATGATCACTTACATATTGAGAATAATCTGTGCTATTATTTTGCATTGCAATTGCTCCCAACGCATGAATTGGTTTCTGTTATTCACATTTCAAGATCCTTAATATATAGCACTTCAGATCAAATAATGAAGCTAATATGGTTTTGTTCAGAAGATTGTCAATTTAGTGTGTACCCATTATGTACATGTTGATGGATCAGTATTGTTCTCATGCTTCAATGTTATGATTAATTGATTTACATAAAAAAATAAGTTTTATTCTACACGTAGTTTAAACTTATATATATATATATATATATATATATATATATATATATATATATATATATATATATATATATATATTTCGTCTTCAAAATAATTATAAATACTGGCAATTACGTTCAATATTGATATTTTCATTTACTTTTACGATTATGATTCGTCAATTACGTTTTGACATATACATTCATATTCCATATCTATCTTCTAGCGTCTCCGTGCGATAACTCTGGCATGTTAATCTTCGCTTAAAACAGTCAGTCCCTTCAAGGTTACGATTTGACAGATCAATTTCAAATATTTGTTTATGAATACAAGAGAAGACAAAATATAAAAAAGAGTAAGTTTTACAATGTTACAATTTATTGACAGTAATATGTCAAGTAGTATTGGATAGTATTGGAAGTAATATGTGAAACTCCACAAAAAGAACACAAAATATACGTAAGTCTACAAGTATTTTATTTTGTAGTTTAGAATTGTTTATTGTTTTTAGTTATAAAGTGAAGAAAGTTTAGGAGCTGGAAGCCCAAATAAGAAAAATATAATTTTTTGTGAAAAAAGTGAGCGAGGTAGACCGGAAATTTCCCAATTGGGGGTGAAGAGAAGACAGGGCTATCGAAGCGTGGCCGTGCAGAGCATGGCAGGGAGGAGCAGGGCGGAGGAGGGATACAACAGAAGAGATAGTAGGCCACACCGCAGGGTATGAAAAAATGGAATTCCTCTCCCTGACTAATAATTTACTATAAACCCGAGCAACGCCGGGTACACCAGCTAGTT